>WBMW01003634.1:223517-281363 GCA_013396635.1 Penelope pileata | reverse complement strand
AGGACAATTCTGGATGCACAGTGAGCGTGACAGACTGCGGTCGGCAGCACCGAGGTGAAACCTCGTGGTAATGCTGAAAATAATTGGGATGTCTGTGGAAAAAGTGCTGCTTATTCTGTCTGTTCCCTTACTTTGGGACCTCTAAAAAGTCAGCTCTTAAGTGGAAGCCCAAATGAAATGCTCACGGACGTGAGGGAGCACCCGCGGTGCTGTCTGGCGGTGAGGGGACCTGTGCCCGCCTGCCAGAGGCATGTCACAGTGCTGCTGTGTGAGGACAAGCCAAGGGAGCCGCGCTTTGATTGCCGCTCAGAAATGTGCAGGCATCTCTGCTGCAGCCTCATTGCGCCTGTGGCACGCGGTGGAGTTACACCTCTGACAGTGCCTGGAAGCCTGCGGCCCTCATGGAAGGCCGGGGGACGCAGTTTGGCGCTTTCCTCGTGAGGGTTCCCTTGTGCGTGCCCAACGCCTTCATGTTATTACCAAAATGTGCTGTTAGGTGACGCTGGATGCGGGGTGTGTGAGATCTTTGCAGGTGTAGGACCCTGTGTGTGTGTGTGTGTGTGTGAATTGCACCTCTGGCCAATCTCTGTGAGGGCTGAAGCCTCCTCCTGAGGCACTTTGCCCGGAGGCAGCAGTGCCACAAAGCGTTCTTGAGGCCTCAGCAGCCCTACATGTGCTGGTGGGGAGGTGGATGCCATTTGGGATGGCCTATGGCCTGCTGCCAGCACTCCTGTGCCTCTTGCCGGTGTCACAGTGACCTGCAGGGGTGTCCCTGTCGGCCCTGGGGGCCCTGTGAGGAAACCCAGCTGGGAACTCCTGTTGGCCCCAATGGTGGATGGCCCCAGGCACCCCAGGCCTCACTGTCAGCCCCTGCCAACAGCCAGGCACAGCGCAGTGCTCCACGTGGCCCCATGTGCAGATTCAAATGCAAAAACGACCTCTGCTACCTGACTTTCCATCATGAATGTCCTGGTAGGTCTCAGAATATCAGCAATTAGACATCCTTGTAAACTAATCAAGTGCTCTCTCCTGTGGGGCACTGGGAGGACGGAGCTAGGTGGAAGGATGTGTTGTTGTTCTTCCTGAACACCTGGCTCCAAACTGCACTGCTTGGGCCGTGACATTGGCAGTCTGCAAGAGGCTATAGTGGTGCAGAGAGGAACTTTGAGCTTTTTCTTACTCTGGTTGTTCCACTTGCTTTGTGCGCTCCTGCATGAGGCTGCGGGAGAGCCCAGACACCCCATCTCCGAAGGGGGTTTCTGTTCTCATTCAAGTAGCAGCCATATGTTGATCTGGTGTGGATCCGCATAGAGCTGTACGAGTTGGAGGGCAGAAGATGTGTGACAGCTTCCTTAGTGTTGATAACCTTTCCTCATATAAAGTTCACCACAAAATACTGCTGCTTCAGCACACAGAATGTGTTAGAAACTGAACCCCAGAGGTGCAGGGAGTAGCAGAAACTGTGGGTTTGCTGAGGCTGAGGTGCAGCAGCACAAGAAGATGGAGAGCAGTCAGTGGCTGGGAGAGGAGGGCTCTGGGGTGTCAGAAGGGTGCCATGCCGGAGAGGAGACCACACAGAGAGGTGGGAGGCACTGCTGCGGGGCCCGGCACCCCATCCCTGAGAGGAGCCCTCAGTCCTGCGTCAGCCACTGCACCCGGTGGGAAGTGTGGGCCAAGGCTGTAGGCAAGGACATTGTCAGTGCACGTGTGTTCTGGGCAGAGAGCTGAGCTTAGGGAGCTGCTGCCCTGTGCTGGGACTAGAGAAATAGGCTTGCTTGTTTTTGCCCGAAGGGTTTGTTTTTATTTTCCTGCTAGGGAATTGAGGCGGAAGAGTTGTCACCCTGAAGCTGCACTGATTGACTTTTTCCCCTGTAAAATGAAAAGCTCAGGGGTAGAAGGGCAAGCACAGGCCCTTCTGTGCAGAGCAGCTTTTTAAATGCTTGAATTTGTGTGGGGGAACATGTACTCTGAACAAAAAGATATATATGAGGAGTTGGCACTGTTTCCCTGGCTTCTAGAAGCACACAGTAGAGCTGTATTTGTGCAGCGTTTTGTGTTTGGCTCTTGCCATAAATATATATGTATGAATGGCCACATATATAATTTTCTTTTTGTCCAGTGTGAAATTGAGCATCAGACACATGAGCTTGCAGCACTTTCATATAAAAGCAGCACTATGTGACTTATACACAGAAATACATTTATTGAAAATGGAGGAGAAAGTCTCCCTCTTTTTTTTTTTTTTTTTCCCCAACTGGTTTACAGTATGTGAAAATAAAACTTTCTTTCCAGTCCCATTGGGAATTTTTATTAAAAATATATTGAAATAGGTACTATTTTAGTACTAGACTTTCTGTAAAATTGCTTATTTCTCACAGTGTATGGTACAGTAATGCCTAGGTGCTTATAGATGTAATTAGAGCCCTGTAGCTTTTAAGGCATTTGCAGAAGCAATGGAGAATAACACTTCCTCGAAGACCCTGTGCTTTAAATAACCACAACAGTGCGAGCAGGGCCGCGATGAGGTTTGGCTGAGGCCCCATGGCAGGTGAGTGACGGAGTGCTAAGCGACATCTGGGTCTCCAGGCGCAGGCACTCCTCTCCACGTCTGATCCTGCAGTGACCTCTGTGGTGTTTTCCTGCTCCCACACATTAAAAATAGTTCATAGTGTGAATATATGCCATGGTTTCCATACTGAAATATTTTTTTCCTGACTCTTTGAGGCAGATTAAGTAAGATGAGGTGGGCTTGGCTACATTATTTGACTTCACTCAGCTCTGTATAGTGGGAGTGCATCTCCTTGAAGCTTCTCTGAAAACATATGAATGTTGTTTTCTGGAGAAATTAAGGAGGACGTACAGGACATCTAAACCTTTATTACAATCATTTTCATAGTGGGATGAATCTGTTTTGTGATGTATTACAGGCTGAATTAAAAGATTTCCCTTTAAATGAAATAGGAAATCTACCATTAACATCACAGGGTGGGAATTGGATCCCTCTTTTTAATAAAAATCTTTTATGGTAGCCTACATCTATCCTATAGTTGAGAGAAACTGGAACAAAATACGGAATAAAATACTTGGACTGATCAATAGAGGAAGAATGTCCTTAGAGCTGAACATCAAACTGATCATTTTATATTGTTAAAGAGAAATGGGTCAGCTGCCTTCCTGGTACAGTGAAGAAGATCTCTGAGCAGCATCTGACTGCCTGGTTGCTGGGTGCTGTACGTTGGAGGGAGAAAAATAGACATTTAAAATTCATCAATCTTTTTGTTATGGTTTGTGTGATGTTCTTTGTTAACAGCAACGTTTGAGATTATTGTTGTAGGAGAAAGCTTGTTACAATCGGTTATTCTGCTAGACTTTTGTGCTGGGAGGAAAAATAGTTTTTCTGGAGCAGCTATACGTGTTGGAAACAAGAAGAGCCATGGTGCTGTGTGTCTGCAATCTGCTGAGTGTTCGTGGCCTCAGTTACTGGCAGGGCAGTCTGCGTGCTCTGGAGTTGAAGTGAGCTCGGTACAACAGCTGCCTTGGAACTCTGTTTTAAGTCTGTTGAAATCCTTTGCTTTGTCGTTAAGTTGGCTTGAAGCTTCCTGCTCCTGTGCCCATTTCACCACCCAAAAAGGCGAGGAAGGTTTTAAGCAATAAGACATTTTAATAGTGTTCACTTAGCCATTGTAATTTAGACCTGACACTCACTTAACGGGGACCTGAGGTGTGCAACATTGTAACTTCCAAGCCAACTCCTTTTAAATAGAAATGTTAACAATGTATGTTAAAGCACTCTGTACCTTCCATGGCCCATTTTTGACCTGACTTGGGTACCTTTAGCATTTCAAAGAAAATGATAACTTTAGTTTGCTCAGAGCTGCTCATTTCATTGCCTTGAGTTCTTGAACCATTTCATTTTTCACACTGTAGCATTATACCTAATATGGAAGGTGTCAAAACATTGACTGAAAATATACTGCGTAGTGAAAAATGTATGTAATGTCTGCATTGGTTTTGGGGGAAGCAGCAGTGTGTGGTTGTTTTGTTTGATTACACCGAACTCAGTTTTATTAGAAAAAGCCATTTAAGATACAATGGTGATCCTTGGGCCTGGCAAGATGGCACTGGTTACTTTGCAGGCTTCAGTGAGCAGAAGTACCCAGCTTTCTGCACTGCCTTTATCAGAGCTCCGCAGATGTCCCAGAAAACAAGACCCCAAGGACTGGATGTGCTAGTTCAAATGCTGCTTTTCCTTCCTCCCCTCCAAACTGTTTTGATCTTCAATTAAGTTTTTGCGGAGGTGAAGTCATACTTTATTTTCTAATGAAAAGCAGATGAGTGACATTTAAAAAAAAAAAAAAAAGAAAAAAGAAAGAAAGCACAAAGCTGAAGATAGTCAAGGAAAAGACTGAATGAACAAAACACAGTGGAAGACTTGAAACAACTCAGCAATTTAAGCCACTGAGGAATGCACATTGCGTATTCAGTGCAAAATGCTTGCACTGTCAACATCTACAATGGAAGCTTAGTTTTAAAGAGGACCTTTTTGGGCTGTGTTTCCACTTGGTTAACAGAACTTTTATGCTGATTCTGGTGTTTTATAGAGAGAATAAAAAAAACACCCCATGGTTATAGTTGTTTGAGAAAGATCTCTGGAATAATTCAAACAGTCCAAATTAACATCTGCTTCAAAAAGATCTGGCAAGGAAATGCTACCGAGGGCTGAAAAAAATCTGCCACTGAACACACTGTTTGTATTCTGCTGTGGGTGGGTTGATATTTATTTTTGGCAGTTTAACTGAGCTGTTATCACAATTCATGCATCTGTTTGCTTGCATCTTTGCTGTTAATTATTGTGTGACACTAAAGTTTGTGTAGTTACTCACTGTTTACAGATTTTTTAGGCTTTATCGTAAACATTGCGTGGTGAGCTTCTGTGAAATACTGCTTCCACTTGGAAAGGAATTTCTCAAAATGTTTGTGCCTTTTTTTTTTTGTTATCTTTCACTGTGGTATGATTTAAGGCAATAATAAGCATTATATCATGTCGGTAGTTTACAGAGTTGAACATTTGTCTGGACAGCTGTATGGGAAGGAGCAAATTTTGCTTCTCTAAACTCATATTCAGTCTTTTTTCCTTTTTGTTTGAGAATTTATGATTCTCTCCTGAATTTTCTTTGGCAATAATCTTATTTTCTGACAGCCTTCTCAGTTTCTCTTCTTGTTTTAACTGCAAAAGCTCTCCTGGCAACATTATCTCTTCCATGAAGCAAATGTGGATTGGCTTTATTTGGCTTTATTTTTGTCACATTTTCAGCTAGGCTTCAACTCATCTCACATATTTCACCAGTCCCCACAACAGGGCAGTCCCTGGTTTGCAGGTGCTTTTCAATCACTGACCTCTCTTTCTAATCATCAAACATTAATAGGTCCCGTAGGCTTGGATAACAAGCAAAATAAAACTGGCTCTGTGCCTGTGGAACTGCAAGAGATGGTTTCTACCACAAAATAACACCGGCCCTTCTTCACTTCCCTGCCAATCATATTACTCATAGAATAACAACTGAAATTCACTGTAAGTCATTCCAGGTTGCCTTTGCTGAGACTTTAAGGAAAAAAAAAGTTTTAATCTTCTCCAGGTTTCCCCATGTTTCATGTTGAAATCTCCCTGATGCTATGTTATAAACACATTGTGTTAAACCAACGCAGTGTTCCAGGAGACCTGCTGGGTCCAGGCAATGCAGCCTGTCTGCTTTCCAAGAGGAGTATGTGGAAGTGTCTTTGCTGGGCACTTGCAGGTGGATTTCTGAGCCATCCTGGTGCCTTCAGCTGCTGAGAGCAACTGCTCACCGCTTCCACTGTGCCAGAATGCCAGAATGCCATCAGACCCTGGAGCCCGGAGTCCGGCCGAATAAACACTTAAGCAAAAACATCATGTGGTGCTCAGCAAAATGCAGGCAGCAGTTGTTGCAGTGCTCAGGTTGCTGAATATTGAAATTAGAGTGGAAGAACATTTTACCACCAATCTACAAAGCTGTCAGTCTTAGGTGCTGTCAAGCTGTGATCTTTTCTGCTTCTCTTGGGTACTCCCTCCTTAGGTCAGATAAGATTTGGAAGCATAATGGAAAAATGAAATAGGTTCCTGAAATAGCTTGTATTAACTGTATTCAGAATCAGTTTGAAAAATGACACATTAGTGCTGGATATATTAACACTGCCATTTTTCCTACTAAGGTTGATTCAGTCATAAATATCATGGAGCGGTTGGCACACTTTCCTCACGGAGGTCTTGGCATTGCAAATTCATGAGGATCTCCTTATGGCCCAGTGCACAGATATCTGTGAACAGTAGAAAAGCATTCTTTTCTTCTGATTAGATCTTCAAATGGGAATATGAATGCTGTTAGAAGAACCTTCCTATTAAAGTAACTAAGAACTTTTGGATGTGCAGAAAAAAATCCCCTCCTATAAAGCTGCTTGCTCTTCAGATAACTGGAACTGGTACTTTGGACTTCTGAATGATTTGAAATGTGATTACTCAGGCTCCCACCTCCCCCTTCATGGCCATCCCTGTCAGATGCAGGCTGTTAGTGTTGGTTTGCGGTCGGTGACTGTAACTATGTACTTGATCCGAAAGTAATGCCTCCTATTTATTTCCTTGAAAACTACGAGAGTTGCAAAGAGCAGAATAACACTATTTGATGGAGCAAATTCTTGACTACAAAACCCTATTCTTCTACGTAGTCACCACCATTAGCTGTGCGTTTTCACCAGTGACCTGAGAGCCTGTGTGTCATACTCGCAAAAGTCTACATGGCTGTCCAGAATGTGGCTTGTCTTTCACATCACTGTCGTCACTGTGGAAATGCACCACCCACTAGTTCACTGTGCTCACATCCACTGTTTGGCCTCCATCAGTGTTCAGCAAGCGTTGATGAATGTCAATGGGTGCAATTTTTTCCGCATGGGGGAATTCAATTCCACACCTTCGCTTCATCTGCACTTCCATGGCAGATGCCATTTTGTAAGAGTGCTCCTCTGCTGCCATCTGTCACATGGCAGCAAAATGTAATGGAATGTTGGTGAGAAGGTTCAACCTCTGCTGCCATACCACCAACATCTGCCTCTGACTTTGCAAGCCAACAAAATAAAATAGGAGGCATTACTTTTGGAGCAATTCTTGTAGATTTCCAGGTTTCAGTGGCAAGGTCACTGTCTTTGGCATTCACTGTGGTTGGTGATGTGGTCAAGCCTTGCTCTGGACTGCTTTCTTGACTAGTGCATTTACTGTTTGCTTATTTCAGTATTTGATTAACTCTGCTTGGCTTGTCAGGTACTTATTTTTAGTTGCATGATTTCTTGTTGCCAGTGTAGCTGATAAGGTAGCGATAAACACATTGCCTGCTGGATAGCCTGTTTGTGTTTAAATCATTGAAAGTGTCTCTGCATCTGTATGCATTGATACAATCTCTATGTATTGATATGCTGATAAATATTAGAATGTTTTTTTCATACTGGACCTAGGGTGAGGGCTTACCATAGAGGAATTAGACAGTTTGTGTATTTGTTTTTTTTCTGAACACAGCTTGCATACTGTGATATACCATGATAATCTCTTTATTTGTAGTACTGTTCTATTTCTGATCGCATCCAGAAAATAAATTCTAGCAGTGTGGTAGGATAAAAACAAACAAACCAGCAACTTGTAATTAATAACATTACTTTCTATTCTGAAATAAGGCAGTTTCAGCAAGTTCCTGGGTTTTTTTTGTTACTGCTTTTTTTTTTTTTTTTTCCTACTCGATTTATTGATGTTCTTTTACTTTGGTTTCAGGCAGAGGAATCTTGTAAATGCAATGGCTGGAAGAACCCCAACCCACCTCCCACTCCCCCCCGAGCAGACCTACAGCAGGCAGTTGTTAGCCTTACTGAGCTGTGCCGCAGCTGCAGCCACACTCTAGGTAAGATTTTGGCTTTCTCCTGGAATCCACTTGTTTATACCCAGAAATCTGTACTCTTGTAAGATGAAATTCAAGATGCCATGCTAAGACCTAGAAGTGGTGCTAGGATTGAACATAAATGTCAATTAAATATGTCAGAAGTACCCCAGGATTAATTTCAAAGAAATTGAGCTAAGGTACAACTTCTAACAATCCAGACATTTTAAGCTGCTAAAATGTAAAAGCACCGTTAATACCTGTAAAAATTTTAATACTTCATGTAACATGTGCATTAACCTCACCTTGCTTTATCTTTTATGTATTTTGGAAGCACCTGCACAAAATCCACTGCTGAATATTTTACTTCTGCAAATGAAAATAATTACTTATTGTATACACAGCCTGAAAAGGAGGAGTGAATCACTGTAATTTTTGATTAAAAAATTGTACTTATCCAAACTAAAAGCTGATGTTTTTTCTGTGTTCCTTAACAGATATTTAATACAAATTTATCTATCATAAAATTCAGAACGAATTGAAGAAAAGCAGTTGCTTTTTAATTTTTGTTGATGTGGCCATAACTTAGGACAGTGTAATAAGAAAAAGGAAATCTAAAGCCTTCACAATGGATCATTTATTAATTTATTTTTGGAAATAATACAGTACTTTGTAGAGACCGTCTCTTTTTGTGGGAAGGGTGAAGGATGGGGAGGGTATGACATTTCTTTTTCTGCTCTCTTTTCATGCCCTCATTACATTTGACCTATTTCTGGGCTTCTCAGCAGTTTCCTTTCCTGATATCCCAAATCTCTGGTTCTGCTTGTGGAGAAGATTAACAAATGCATGGTATCACAGAATGTTTGGTCACTTCACACGAGTTAGTTGAACCTTTCTTCATGCTGCTTCTCTGTGCTGCCTTTGGTTGTGCAGCCAGGGTAGCTTGTGTTACCTGTTCCTTTCACTCCTGGCCTCTGAAGAAAGAGGCTTTTCATTTTTTAAAATCGTACAAGATGACGTGTTTGTCAGTTCCTTGTTTTTCTCTGGAATTTGTGGATTCTATAATTTTGTAGAAAAACTCAGCTCTTAAAGTTTGAGCCCAATTTTGGTCTATTAAAAATCTTAAATTGCTCATTAACTAGGGAACCAGAGAAAACCAGTACCAGTAACAGCTACCTTATGGAACAAATCACTTTTTTTTTTTTTGCTGTTTTTAGAAAAGATAAAGTTTTTTTTTTTTTTTTCCTGCCAGCTGCAGCTAATGAGGATGGTGTTTCATGTGATATAGCTGGAATGAGTTGCTGTCTGTTTTCTCAGACTACTGGTCAAAATATGTCTTTCAGTGGTGTTTTCCAAGATAATATTCCTATTCATCTCCTATAAATTAGCATGTTACTGCTGAATGCCTTCAAAACCAGGCTGACCACAAAGTGTTCAGGCTTCAGATTATCATCAGCATTGCATTTTTTTCCCCTCAGGGAGCCCTTGAAATAGAGATGCATAAATTCCTCTGCTGGTTAAAACCATACCTGATCTAAAATACAGGTTATGCCTCTCCACCCCTCCTCTCCTCCTGCCTTTTTTTCTCTTCTTCAGAAGGTTATCCTAGGCATTAGTCTTGCTTGAGACATCTCTTTTGAGGGATTGGTTCAATCTTCAAAACAGTGCAGTCTTTTGGTGTACAAGTCTTTTTGGCTGCATGTGATTTAGCTTGTTGTGATTATTTCTGGCTACTTACCTACGGCATTGTAGGTAAGCATTGTGTACCCATGTATTTTTCCGCCTAAGCAGTTAAAAAGGTTTAGAAGTGCATCTCTTGTTCCATCATCCACAAGTACAGTCCTACTTTTGACTTAGAGCTTTAAATTTGTCGTGGCATCAAAATACTCTGGTTGTTGCATGCAGGCTTTGCCTTTCGCATTGTTACTCTTCGCCTCACAAGAATCCCCATGACCTTCATCTACATGGTGTGCTTTGATGTGCCAATGTTTGCTGCCAATGATTCTACTTCTCATCTCCATTTCTTCAGGAATGAGACTGACTCAATCACACAGCTTGCCTTGTATCTGGACTTTTAATGAATATTTTATTTGGGCAATGCGTTGGGTCACTGACATGAAACTGTGACTGAATTGTGTGTCAGGAGAATTCACTGCCCACCATCTTCAAGATCAGGTGTTATGTAGTCAGAGGCTCTCTTCTCTTCTAAATTTAGTTGGTTTCTCTGGTGTAACAGTGCATTTTCCTGTTGGTAAACACTGTCAGTCTTGAGAATTGTGCACCAGTTAAACAATACATTAGTGCACTATGGGCACATTCAGGCTCCTCTTTTTCTCAGTCCTGTCTGCAGTTCCTGCTATGCACCTTCGTGCAATGTGTTTGAGCTTTTTTTGGTTTGCCTGTCCTAAATACATTACTTGTGTTTTTACATAGACATTGATTTTGAGATAGACTGTAGACACATTCCTCCTTAGCCTGTTTTCGAACTGCTAATTCGTACACTTGAGTACATTCATATTGAAGTTGCACAATCAATGTAATTAACTTGCTATTTTTCACATCTTCAAATCATTGAAACTATTGCATTGCTCTTGCTCTTTCTGCTTGTTTTCTTCTCCTTTGTGCTGCTGTAGGAACTTACAGTTGTGATTTTTTTTTTTCCCCAAACATAACAGCAGCTGAGGTACCCATAGAGCAATGCAAATGAATGGGACTATGTAACTCCAGTCAGGAGTAACACAGCATTTGATGTCAGTGTGCTATAGCTTTGATTTTAATAAAAGGTTTACTACTGGCTGCAGAAATGTGGGAGGGGGCTATTGAACATCCAAAGAAAAATAGCTTATTGTACTCATGTACAAACATTGGATGATTCTTTAGCTAATAGTATACCATAGTAAATACTTGCTGGTAGTACATTTACGTTAGTTCTAGAATCACTGTATGAGTAACAGTTCTGTAGTATAATACAGTGTTCAGATACTATGCGATCAAGGTAACTTTCAGAATTGCTAGGGAAAATGAGTGGAAATGGCTTCTTTTGCTGACTTTTTATTCCATTTGTTAGTTGAGTCAGGTTTTTTTTACTATGTTATCAATTTCTAATGCAGTGCTTATCTAGGAGGAAATTTATTACATTTACAGGATGAGAACAGACAACTGGGAATATTAAACTGTGATATCTGGCTCAAGGACAGAAATGAAATAGTTTTATTCTGCCTAGATTGCTACGTTATTTTTCCTTACAGAAAGCTCGTGATAGTCACCTCCCTTTTAGTTGGAATTTGCTCAGAACTTGAGATGCCCTGTTATAAATGTTAATTTAAGTGGAAATGAATGCTGGCATCTTTTTAATGATTTGAGCCAAGGTGTTCTTTTTACTTGAAGCTACATGAATTTGTTGAATTTAAACATTTTGACTGCTTGGTGGCCAATAAATATGATCATTTTCAGGTTTTGCTGAAAATTTTTTACCAGTCTTAGTCGTATTGACGTATTAATATAATAATTGTTCAGTAAGAAATGTATTGGTAGAAGTTACTGAAAGACATAACAATGAATATGCTCCACCTTTTAAATGGTTTCGCTTTTCTTTTAAAATATATTTTCTTGTTCTTTCAGAGAAAAGGATATGCATACCGTGTGCTTTGGCCTGGGGTCAGCTAAGACTGTTGCTTTTTGTAATGCAAATGTACTCTTTTCTGGGAACTGACTTTTTGTTTCAGATTGCCTTCTCACTTCCTGGGGCCAGTTGTTGAAACCAACTTTACATGAATATCCCACTTCACATGTACAAACCTCAGGCTTTTGAAAATTACAAATGTGGAACTGTATTTACTTTTGGAGTTGATAAAGGAAGCTTGTCACTTGGAAATTATGTCATTGAAAGATTCCTTTTTTTTGTAGGCTTCTTAAAAAATTAGCATACACAATCTGCAAAAGCTTTATCAATATAGCGTGCACAAAGCATTGTTTACATTTACATTCTATGAAGGTAGGGGATTTAGCTAGTAAAATCCAGTTTAAGACAAAAAGCCTATTTACGGAGCTGATTTTTTTAATCTTCACAAAATAAAGTGCTACTCATGTCAACATCTGGTTTCCTTAATTTACATGAATTTAGTCAAGAAACCTTGTCTTAAAAAGCATAGTTCTTCTTAGAAAAAAAAATGAATGTAATTGCTTCTATATTGCAATGTATTAATACAGATAGACTGAGGTCTGGTTTAGTGCCAGCATGCACTGTGATTCCAGTCAGCCGTTTTCCTTGTGCTGTTGGAATTACCTCCTAGGGGCTTGGATGTGACTGACATTCCAGTAGGCTCTTATAAAGGCTCTGTTTAAATAGGGTTATTGCAGATCTTTACCTCTACAAGTATGGCTTAGTTTGAGGTGTCTTGGGGAACGTTCATGCTGTTGTTTCTCTCAATAGGCTTTTCACAGCTTTGAATTTTTATTTCCTTTAGCTGCTCATGTTTCCCACCTGGAGAATGTGTCTGAAGAAGAAATGAATAGGCTCCTGGGCATTGTACTGGATGTGGAGTATCTGTTCACCTGTGTCCACAAAGAAGAAGATGCAGACACCAAGCAAGTTTATTTCTACCTGTTCAAAGTAAGCTGAACTTGTGCAGGATCTTGTCAGTTTTTTCACTCTCACACATAAGCCAATTTTACTGCTCAAAATGCCCCTTGTGCATATACTGACTTGATCCAGTGAGAAGTTTTCTTTTCTCTGGTGTGATGCTTTAGTGGCTAACCTTGGGCTAGAATTTGCAGTGCTTGCAATGTATCATATCTTATTCCAAAAGTCGTCCAGATGATTCAGGAGCTGACCCTGACTCCCATCTATAAACTGCTTCCACCTGCAGTTCTTTCTGTCTTCACTCACACATTGGGAAAAGTCAGTTGACATAAATGCTAACTAAGCTGCCTACACATACTCAGAAGCCTTTTATATGCGTTTCAAAGAAGATATGAAGCAATTCACAGTGAAGTAGCTATAAATTTAGATGAGTAAGCAAACATACATAGCCAGAAGATTTTCAACACTGCTTACAATGTGTTGTGTTCCAGAGACTTCTATTGACCCTATGTAAATTTGTTAATTTGTTAAGTTTTTTAAATTTATATGTTTTAACAGCTTTTGAGGAAGTGCATTTTACAGATGGGAAAACCTGTAGTGGAAGGATCTTTGGAAAGTCCCCCGTTTGAGAAACCTAGCATTGAACAGGTAAAAAAAGAAAAAAAAGAAAAAAAAAGGAAATCACTTTTTTTTTTTTTTTTAAACATAACCACTCTTTTTGAAAATATGGCATTTCAGGCAGTTTACAAACGTTTCTGCATGTTTATTAGGACAGGGACTGAATCTGTTGGACACTTCTGCAGCTTCTTCTCCTTTAGCATTGGTATAATAGTTACATTATTTCACTTCTCTCATCATTCATCTTATGCTTTACTGAAACTGACAGGTTTTTTGTGGCTTTGGAGAATAAGACTTAAAATACTACTTTTATGCATGTCAGTTCTAATCTTTCTCTGTCTTGAGTGATGATGAATGCTGTCAAAGTTTTGAAATCCAATATTAAAATGACTTTTGTCTTCAGTAAATCAATGAAAATGCTACAATCCAGTTCAGTGAGATCATAGCCTTCTCTTTCAAAGAGCATGCAACAAAAAACAGCCCCAAACAAAGAATAGCTGAGGCTTTCATAGTTCTCAATAGATAAAGAACATATGACGAATTCACATTTTGGTTTAGCAAGTTCCTGAGAATGCACTTTTGGCATACAAGTGGGCACATTAACTCCAGCAACACTATGCAGAGGCTTACATACCTCGCTCAGTCAGAAGCCGAATGTGTTCCCACTGGTGGATGAATAGCTGCCCTATTGTTAAACAGGACATTTAAAATATGAAGACTGTTATGTATTGTAACCTTTGTTACAATTGTTATGTATTGTAAAATTGTTATGTATTGTATCCTTCCAAATCTTCATTTTTATGATTTAGTAAAATCAGAGTTCTTTATTGCTGAATTTCTGGGAAGACTTCACTTTTGGTTCTCCTTCAGTTTGAGTATAAACAAAGAATAAGTGAATGTAATAACCCTACGCTCCTAGTCCTTCAAATATGCTACTAAAAAGGTTTTGCGCAATGTAGAGTTTTTTCCCAACATTCTTCATACCTTTTAGTTTACTTAAGAAGTTAAAGCTCAGAGATGAAATAATAATTCTTTTCACAGCTTATTTTGAAATTATTTTCCCTCATAATAGATCTGTAATTTCACATTTTTGTTTTTAGCAGTTCAGCAACACAATCATACAAAATTATTTGCTAAGCAGCAGTATTATAATTGATTTTTAGTATAGATGTATTACAGCAATTACGATCACACATTTTAACTATTCTCAACTTTTTTTTTTAATGTAGACAGGCATACAAAGTGCAGTGAAGTGATGTACTTAGGAAATACTGGTACTTCTTGAAGAAATAATTTGCTGTGTAGGCAAAAAATTAAATAGAAGTCCTCAAGCCTAACTGTACTATTTTAGATGATGAAGAATACATACTTTGTTTACAGAGGAAATGCATAAATAGTTATCAGCGATTATCAGCATGGCTATCAGCAAAGTTGTGCATACATGAACATATAGAGGAAAGCCCTTTGGATCTTCCTCTGTTTCTTGAATTTTTTTTTTAATTTGAAAAACAGCGAAAATTAAAGAATCTTCTTTCTTTCTCTCTTGCTAAGTCAGCTGCGGGAGAGAAATAGAATAAAAACACTTGAACACACTTCATTCTCTGCACAGGAGAATCAACTTGTGGCGTGTGACTCAGCAAGGAGTTCTTGGTCTTTGGTATTTGTTTTCTGTCCAGTGTCTTTTCCTTTGTCCGGGGTTAATAGACATAAAGTGATAAGTATCCGAGGACACTCCTACAGAGATTCCGAGTAAATAATTACATATTTTTCTTATCTTTCAAGGGTGTGAATAATTTCGTGCAGTACAAATTCAGCCACTTACCCTCAAAGGAAAGACAGACAATAGTGGAACTGGCTAAAATGTTTCTGAACCGCATTAACTACTGGCACCTGGAGACTCCTTCTCAGAGAAGACTAAGATCACCCAATGATGATATTGCAGGGTATAAAGTGAATTATACCAGGTAATGGTGCTTTTGCTTGTTACAAGTTTTGCCTACATGTACACGCAGAACCCATACTTTAGAGGTGCACCATGTGAATTCCTGCAGTCACTGAGCTTATTGAAAACCTGATGATTTTAGTGAAATTATATGAGACTTGCACACACATTTCTGTGTTTTGAGAGGAGTGCTTTATCAGTCAAGAAAAGAGATTAGAGGTCTGCAAACAGCTTTATCTAACAGCTCTTTTGCAACTCTGGTACTTGCAAAGTTGCTGTCAGTCTGGTTAAGATACATGGCTTGTATAAGTCTTTATTTCATGTACTAAAACTTGAAGCAACTTTTTATTCAGCTTTAAAATGTATATTAAACATTGCGAAGCATTCCAATTTACAACTAAATCTCGGAACATTTGAAAAATTAAAATAATTTCCTGAGCGTTTGAATGTTAAATGGTGAATAGGTTACTTAAAATTGTAGTTCCTGTATTACCTTTTAATACTCCATCAGAATTCAGTGGAACGGCTTACTTGCTGGGGGAAGAAGAGCTAGCGTAAAAAGCCAGGTGTCTTTGAGTTTTACTTGCATCATTAAAACAGTGTGATACCCTTTCCAGTTAGCACAGAGACAGCAGTCAGGGCTCCTGTCAGTGCAGGCAGCTGTTAACTACAGGTGCAGGCAGCAGTTAATGTGCACACTTGTTCTGAGGAATGGCCAGAGATGGTTTTTCTATTTGAGGGTGAGCATGGCCTTCTGTCCACTTTTCCGATGATCTTTTTCCTGAAAAACCTCATCTTCGTGAAGGAGAAGAGCAAAAACCTGTGTAAGTGCAGACTATGGCTGGTGATGCTGCACTGTGTGACTGCAGTGCGTTCAGATGAGAAGTCCTGTGACCACATGAGGCAGGGCACTGATCTGTACGCTGTCCCTTTACCAGTTCACACATTTCCCAGAAAACTGGAGCGAGTTTAAAGTTGTTTACCAACAGATGTTATGCCAAATCTGGTAGTCCCTGGCCTACCATAAAGCCTAACCATGAAGAATTATCCCATCAAGATTTGTCCATGCACCACAGCAGGAAGTTGCCATCCAGGCTGTGGCAGGGTGTAATGGGTGGTTTGACTGAAGCAATAGTTTACCCAGAGGTGGCCCAGGCCACAGCTGTACCACTGGGAATGTGGCGGTGTACAGACCTGTCATCTCAAACGACTACCTGGCATAAAGGAAGAGGTACTAATGATCTGTGGGGTTCTTCAGATTGTGTTGAGCTTATCTTTGCTCTCTGTTTTTGATAAGGATGTTATAGCCATGATTGGCTGGGGTCAACATTTTTGGAATCAATAGCTAGCACTGGCTCTGTTTGGTGACTTGTGTTGTCAATCACTTTGGAGCTTACCGTTTCTTAAACCTTCCTGTCCTCAGTCCCTAAGGCTTCCTCAGACCCAAAGAGCTGCTTCTTTCCACCTGGTTCCACCTTCCCAGTTTGAACTTCTCCCTTCCTCTGGGTTTAGCCTTTGCCCTGTCACTAGAAAGAGGCATTGGTATGGTTGCTGAGGAAGCAGTGCCTATACACCAAAGGTGCACCCTGTGAACTCTTGCAGTCACCGAGTTTACTTGAAAACCTGATGATTTTTGTGTAACTCTATCAGAGGTTTACACATGTCCTTGTGCTGTGAGCGGAGTGCTTTATCAGCCAAGAACACTGAGCAGAGCTCTGTGAACAACTGTATCTAACAACAATTTTGCAACTCTTACATTTGCAAAGTTGTCCTGTCTGATTAAGATGCAAGAGTTTGAGGGAGATTTTAGAGAGAGACTGTGCTTTGGATATGAATGAGACAAGCAATGTAGAAGCCATCATGACCCAATTACACCCAGATATCCAGTTCTTGACTTTTTTTTTTTCATTGTTTCACTGTGGTTGTGATCTCATTCTGTTAAAGCTACGGATAACCATCAGCTCTGTTCACTTAAATGCAGGTTTTGAAACATGGATAATGAAATTTAAGTACTGTGATCTACATAGTCTGTATTCTCCTGATTTACCTCTTCAGTACCACAATTCCTTTTCCAAGAACTGTGACATGACATGCTATACTGTAACATGTACTTCTTCACAGAAAATTCCTTATGGAGACGATTACGGGTAAATGAGAGCATTGAGTCACAGCTAATGTGAAGAAGCCGGCTGGTGGGAGACCAGAGCTGGAGTCCAGTTGGTTTGGGGTGGAACTAGTTAGAAGTATCACTCTATATGGGGGGAAATGTAGAAGTTTAAAGGGGAAAACAGACCAGGCTAAGGACAAAGTCTTTGGAGTCACAGACAGGAGATACAAGAGGCTGCTTGAATGACTTGTGGAGAGAATCCTTGACATCAATATGAATTTTATGTGATATAAATTATGAGTATTGTCTGGCACAAGAGCACTTTGTAAAAACTGGAGTACAAAGGAAAAGAATATATGGAGACTTAAGAAGACTTTGCTGCCATTTCTCTGAAAAAAACAGACAATATAAATGTGCTTAGCTCTGTCCAGACTTAAAGTGGAGCTGATTTATACAGTTATATAGCTCTCAGTGGCATTATAAATGATGTAGGTGGTGCTTTTATTGCATTAAGTTATTAATTTATGTTAGATGGTGGTAATTATCTGGCTTTTTTCCTTCTTACAGGTGGCTTTGTTATTGCAATGTCCCTCAGTTCTGTGACAGTCTACCTCGGTATGAAACCACGCAGGTTTTTGGTAGGACGTTGCTTCGCTCTGTTTTTACTGTAATGAGGCGGCAACTGTTGGAGCAGGCCAGGCAAGAAAAAGACAAGCTTCCTCAAGAGAAACGAACACTAATACTCACCCATTTCCCGAAGTAAGGCGTCACAATGCATCTGTTGAAGGGTAACCACTAGTATGCGATTTTGACATGGAAATGGGAAAGTGTGATTAGATTTCTCACCTGCAGCTTAAAGCCATTTATTCTTTTATTCAGTAGCAAGTAGATACTGCAGCTTTTTTTCTGCCATTACTTGAACCAGTGTATTTTTTGTACGCAACCACTTCCTTTAGTTTGTTCTAGGGCTTTACTTTTTATGTAGGATTGTGCATCTTGCCAGGGGACTTTTCCCATTGCCTATTAGAATTTATTGTTGGTCACTTACATTATTTTCTGTAGCCCTTGAAAGTAACATGGACCCAGCTATCCAGAAACATATGCTTTTACCTCTGCTTTTGTGATGGAGCGGTAAAAAACGGAGCATTGTATTGGTGTTTATTTACAGTTAAGCATTTCACTTTAATTCGATATAGTAATAGGGAACAATGCAGTCACCCTACCCTCAGAAGACATAATTTAAAGAGCAGAACAGTCAGTAGTCAATACTTAGTAGCAGTTGTATATAGTAGTAGTAGTCAATGAAGCTGCATCATTGAATCGTAAACTCATGAATTTAATGTTGATCACCTGTTCCAGTACTGATATTTATGACAATTCTGCTAATGAAACAACAGTTGGATTTGGGGATATGTGAGAGAATGACTTATCATGGAATATGCTCAACTTTGTCAGTTCTTAATTTCTATTTTACTGTTGATTAAGGGTGGTGGTGGTGACTAGATAATTCACTGTATGCTTCGTGTTAAAATAGCGTATCAGTTCAACAAAAGCATCTTTATTTTGGGAGGCTGGTTTGAATCTCCAGCCCATATTTAAAAAAACTGTCCTTGCTTACAGAAAAGGAACTGGATCTACCAGCAAGCCTGTGGCACTGATGCTGTGCAGGCTACTGTCTGGAGCTAGAGATGGTTAGCACTCGGGAATGAAAAACAACATGGGCTTTCCAAAGCTGAGTGGTAGATACAGGTTTTGTTGCCCCTAGTATTATTAAAAAATAAAGCCTTTTAACATTTTGAAGAGTGTTAACTGTCTCTGGGGCAGACTGCTACAGGAGTGTTGGATATATCTGAGAAATAGGGTCGTGATCTGGCCCTGAAATAGGTATAAAAAGAATTCAACACCACATTGATACAAGGAGCAGATTTGCAGAGAAAGAAGCTGCACATACACCCCTACATTTCCACAGCCTGGAAAAGTAATTGGGACAGCATTATTGTTTACTGCAGTTGGGGAAAGAAAGGAAGAAAAGCACTGTTTGTTGAGTGTTTTAAATTTTCTACAGGCTGCTTTGTCTGAAGCACTTTTCTCTCTGACTGCTGTCATTATGCAGCGAGATCTGAGGTGCTACTGCTTGGAACACGGAGCTGGAGCCCAGTGCTGCGGCTGGGCTCCCTCTTGCTCCTCTGAAGGACTTTCCTGCTCTCGGGAGAGCTGGGTGAATGTGGTTCAAAAGAGATATTGTTAGGGACTTGTGATATGACACAGCTGTGAGTGTGCTGCCAGCGGTGCAGGTGACCAGTAGCCCCAGATAAGAATGGGAAGTGATAACAGAGGAGGGTTTCCAGGGCTGCAGTTTTCTGAGTTCCTTTGGCACAGTGATGCTGATGTGACCAAACACAGGCTGTGTCTGTATGAGCCCAGGAAATAGTCACCATGGGGCTGAGTGCAGAGTCACTCTGCTGCCTGAAATGCAGCCGTTGCTAAGTTTCATTTGTGATTCTGCTCAGTCACAGACAGTCAAGTAGCTTTCTAGCCATTATTGGCTGTAGAGATAGCAGCTAGTGCCACATGTTGCTCTGATTAGATTTAATAAACATGTTATATATAAAATACACCAGCAGGACTTGATTGTGAACATCCTTCCCCTGTTCACAAAAGACTTACTCAGCAGTCCTGTTGCTTTCAGCTGAACAGTTTCTATACATACAGATGACTCTAGAGAGTAAAAAAAGTGTGAGGTAAACTTCTGGTCTGAAATCTCCTTTTGTGCAAGATATGATAAGCAGCTATCTTGCTTCAGAAAGGGAATGGCTGTTTGATCCACCTGAAGGCAGGAGTGCTGGGTAGTCCACTCTGGAATTCCCCTCACTTGCAATAATACTGAGAGGCTTAAAGTCAAGCCATTCCTGTAAGTGTACCGAAGTGAGATCAAAAATGCTGTTATGCGAGCACAAACAAGCAATTAAACATTGCAGTAGCACACTTAGAAGAATGAAAATGTCTTCCTAAGAGCACTGTTAATGACAGTGGGATTTTATAAATCTGTAAGAGGCAGGGGGCAAGTACATCTGCAAAACACCAGTTTATCTAGATAGACCTATTTTGTCATCATTGTATAACATCAGTACCTTGTAATCTGTTAACTTTCACCTTTGTTATTGGTGCTCAGTTTTGATCTGGGAAAGTAGTTTCTACCTGTTTTTTTCTGCATTTTCAAATTAGATGCATATTGTTTATAATCAAAGATACATTTTTGTAGATAAAATCTCTCTACTGAATTAATATAATGAATGTCTATTCCGGTTTGTGATTGTGTGTGCGTGTCCATTTTAAAGGAAATAGCCAAGTGGTTTATTACAAAATAATTAAATATTTTTTAATTTAAAAATATTCATTCTGAAAAAGAACCTGTTTTGAATGCTCCTATTAAGTTAATATTTCATCTGCTTTTGTGCCTAGGTTTCTGTCAATGCTGGAAGAAGAAGTGTACAGTCCAAATTCTCCTATTTGGGATCAGGATTTCGTGGTGTCTACTTCCCGAAGTGGCCAACTGGGAATCCAGACAGGTAGGTTGCATTTAGTGACTGGTTAAGGAGCATCTGGGTGTGAAGTGCAACATACCTCTGCAAGTGATGAATTCTAAGGAGTGAGAATTAGATGTGCAGCATTATCAATAGCAGGCTACAACACAATCAATCTGCTTTGAGTAAGCACATGCGTTTGACTCTCCAGTATTTCTTCCTATAAAGATCCCATGCTGATGATGGAACCCAGCCAGTCAAAGGTGCCTGTGGAGCAGACTGGCTCCTGAGGCATGTCTCCTGGGTATGCAAGTGGTGCAAGTGTGCTCTTGATAAGTGTATGAGAACAATGTGCAGGTAAATAGCAGCAGAACCTGCAAGACAGCAATCCCCTTGCATGAGGACCCACACCAATCCTCTAGATCCGTAGCAGCATTTTACCTTCTGCTTCAGATGCACATGTTCTCATGATTTTGGGGGGTTTGTATAGCTTTTCCTTGCTTTGTTTCCTGTTCATTTGCCTCATCAGCTATTCTCCAGCTTTATTCACTTCTTCTCAGCTAGGTAACTCAGAGGTCTATTAATCACTCTTAAAATTGCCAGAGTACGTTAGTGGTACTTTTCTTTCACTCTCCCCTTCTCCCTCTTCTTTTCTGCTTAACAGTATTTAAAATCTGTTTTTGCAGCTTAGGAGTTGATTTGATTTTTCTTTATTTTAGAACGTGAAGACTAGAGTTATTTAGTTCTGTATTTTGTAACAATTGCTGATTATCACTTGATTAAACCATTATGCCATGACTTCATCTGATAATGAATTTCAGAGAGTAGTAGGGAAAATTCCACTGTGACAGAAACAGACTTTTTTCTCAGAAATTCTTAGTTTGGTTCACAAACTAGTAAATTATGCTTTAGGCTTGAGTTCATTACAACTCTGAAATCACCTTGCTCTTGGAGTTCATTCTATTGTGTATATTTCTACAGTGCTTCATTTTAATTTGCACCTCTTAAGCACTGGATTCTTGGCATGAATATGGCACAAAAGAGCTGTTGCTCGTGATGACACCAGGATAAAGGAATGCAAAGAGAAATTCTGCAGGTGTCCAGACTGTGAGCTGGCACCTCATTCACCCTCCTCCCTCTCATTTTGGCCTTCCTGCCAGGAGTCTTGACACAGATGAAAGCTGAATGATTTGATTTTTTTTTTCTGAGTTAGAAAGAGCTTAGACTGTGTTTTTCTGAAAGAGTAGTTTCAACCATTAGTTGCAAACACGTTCTCCCTTCATTGAGTTTGATTTGTCCAACCAGCCTTCTAACGCTGTTAAAGTGGACAGCTGAAGTTGAATGATAAGTTTTTACTTTTCAATGGACCCCTACAAAAAGTCTTTTCATGAGGCTGAATACCAGTAGCCTTGGCAGGTATGTGAAGGAAGCTTGTTTTCTTAACTTGTGCTCAGCACTGCTGAATAATAAAGCCTGATATTTTCAGTGAAGTAAAAGTAATGAGGTCATCCAGCAGTAATACAGTTCCTCATTACATTTAGGAAGAATATGTTGAGGTAAAACTCTAATGTCTCTGCTTGCCCACCAGTTGCTCTGTTGCACATAGTTAATGCAACTTAGAAGGTAGGTGGGTGGCTATGAAGCTGAGTCTGTGGTCATGACAGTTTTGCGATCAGCACTGTAATGGATTTTGTGTCCTGATTTTTATTTTTTATGTCTTTTGTACCATTGCAGTTATCAATCCTCCTCCTGTTGCAAGATCTGTTTCATATTGTGCAAGCCCATCATCTCTGGAGCAACCCAACTGTGGAAATATGAGTCCTGCTTGCAAAGTTTCTTCTGTCCTTGACCCAAACCTAGGTAACAAAGAGGGAGGCTCACTTTTTGCTTCTGTCAATGTTAACAGTGGTTACAGTATATGATGACCATTGCCTTCACGCTGTGATAGTGACCCTGAGGTGTTTTTGCTAAAAGACATACACACAGATGCACATAGTTTTTCTCCACTATGATGATGTTTAGCTAGCAGAAATGACAACTGTATTTGAAAAAAATCCATATTTTTTTAAAATTCTATTTAAATGGTAAAAGTTCCGTAGATGACAGAGGTTGTTGCAATATACTTCACTTGGTCTATACATACATTACAACTCATGAGGAAAGGTTTCATTTAAATAGAAACAGCAGAGTAGAAGGGACCATTGCATTTTTTTTTTCTTTCAGAGTACTGAAATTGCATGTGTATGAGCAGTGAAGTAAAGAACAAACACATGCACAAGTTTAAATATAATACCTGAATGAGGTCAGATTATATTAAAATATATTTTAGGACAAAAAAAAAAGATATTGAACGTGTAAGTTCTCCTCATAAACGTTTTTCATTAATGAGCCTGTCAAGACAGTTTGTAGGTCAGAGAGACGATCATGAGGTCTTGTAAAGTCAAGGAAGCTTAAGAAGCGAAGTGAATTTTTAGTCTTAGTGTTTGCTACAGAGGAACTTAAAGAGGCTTCTGAACTGCAGCCTTCTCTGTGAAGGACACGTTAGGAGATGACGTTAAAGGTGGTAATAAGTAGAAGATTTTCTTATTACAGATCAGTAAGATGAGTAGTAAGTAGTCACAAGAAAAATGTTATTTTTTCAGTGTATGAAAAGAAATATGGAATTGACAAACTAATTAAATTTTATAGCTGAGTGGTCATTTGATTTGCCTTCAGCACTATAGAATAGGAACACCACAGATACAAAACTGCTTTTTAAGGGGGTTCTAAGAGAATTCAGAAAACTGCATATTTTTAAGATTCCCATTTCAGACAGTTAAAAAGACAATAATAACTATTTAGAATCAAATGAATAAATGTATGAGTAATATGATGCGTGGAAATTCAGCATCTACTTTGTAGAACACCTGGATTGTACATATCCATTAGGGAATTGGAATTTGGAAAGTGTTTTGAATAACCTTGTCTATCTGGATTTCCAGAAAGCTTTTGACAAATTACTTTAAAAACAAATCTGATTTGAGAAAAGAAATGAATCCTTTAAGGAATAAGAAGTAAAGTTTATTCACATATGAATAAAAAGTAGGGAATAAATAATAGAAATAAAGATTTCCCACAATGAAGGGACATTAACAATAAAATTCTTTTGCTAAGAAAATGATTATAGTGCTTGAAAGTCTGAAAAGGGGAGTGAACAACTTGATACCCCTATACTTAGAGCATATGTCTGTGGCAAAACAGTCTGTACAATATATGTAAAATATTGGGTCCTAAACTATCTGGCAGTTTCTGAAAGATCTCAGTATTATTGTGAATTTTCCTTAGGGTAAAACAAACCAAAATGTAAAAGAACAAACAAAAATGTAGCTTACTGATGAATGCTGTTCAAAAAGTCAAAATTCTCTATCCTGACTCTGACAAGAGCTAGTAGCAGATCTTGAGGGTAAAACTGTAAGAAAAAGGTAATTATGGAATTATACTCCTGTTTGTATGATTTCCTAGTATTTGGCAGGCTGCTGTTTGGATAAATCCTGAGCTAGCAGCTGGCTTTATCAGTATTATTACACCTACTAGTCATTGGTAGATGTTTCTTTCATGAATTTGTTTAATTAGTTGCTGTTGCTATATTACGTGTTAGTCTGCAGTTAATAGTGCAGTTAATCATTAACATGGTGTATTTCAATTTGGAAACTTCATGTGGATTTTCTAAGTCAAATATGTATGATGTGTCAGGCTGTACTGCCTGCTTGGTTTACAAAAAGAGTGAAAAAAAAATCTATAATGGATATGTAATTCCAGTGAATCACAAAATGAGAAAAGAAGTGAAGGTCAAAGAGCTTAAATCCAGACTTGCAGATGTTATCTAACCTCCTGCCGTATGTTGTCCCAGGATGGATAGTCTCCTGCACTGAAAGACTGAGCTTTGTTAGTGCTGTTCCAGGTTACTTTAGGTTGTTGTTTTCAGAGGTTAGCTTCTGTTCTGGGTCCCTGAACCAGTGTCCAGCCCCAGCATTCATGATAATAAAAAAAATGGAGTCTGTAATAACTTATGGTCTCTGTCTTGATGGTATATTTCTTATTGCAGTACTTTTTCACTCATGATGCTTACCTCATTTAGGACTTTTGAGCAGCTGATGCTGTTCATATGTTCTGAAGATTTGTAGCAGCAGACTTCTTGGTATGTTAGTATTTAGGATTCAAATTTATTTTCTACCTATAAAAAGAACTTCAAATTCTAGCTCCTTATCAAAAAGTGATTAATTAGGAAAGCAGTTAACCTTCTGCTTATATCTGAGAATATCTAAAAACATTCACAGTCATAATCTGCTTCCTCTTAGCTGGTTTCATGAATATAATGATTAAACTGTGACAGTTTGGTCATTTCTAATTTGTCCTGGTTTTGTTTTATAGGAGAAAAGAGAAAGAATAATGAACCTTATTCTCTGGAGGATTCAAAAAGACCAAGGGTTGTAGGAGATATTCCTATTGAGTTAATCAATGAAGTAATGTCTACAATTACAGATCCCGCAGCAATGCTCGGGCCAGAGGTGAGAAATGTATAGAGCTGATCTGTCTTCAAATGGTCAGTTTTTAATAAATATTCCACACAAATATAGTAAGATAATCTAAGAGTCCACAAAACTTACCATGCTATCAATAAGAAAAATAGAGACTTTAAAGGGTAAACAAAAAATATTGTTGAAATGCACCATTAACGTGAAGAATAGTTGTACAATTTTTTTAATACTTTGTGTTCTGTTTGCAAAGAGCCTTGGAAACTAGTGATATTGAGGAAGTAGATTTGAGGTTATTTTGTAATGTACTTTTGTAGCAGGACAATTTCAGAGTATATTTTTTATTGTTAATTATAGATGTAGTTTGTCAGGCAAGGTAAAACATGTTCAATTCTTGCAGAAGAATGAAAGTCCCAAATTTAAATCTTCTGTCTAGTGCAGAAGAGCTGATCTAAACACTTACTTGCTCCTTCTTCCACAGTTGCTCTTTTTTCTGCTGAAAGAGGAAAACAAACAATTGCAGAATTGCACACTTCTTTTTTTTTTTGGCTGTCTTTTCCTCCTGTTCTCTTTGCCAGGCTATGTTTTGCCAGCAGCTCTTGTTTGCCAAGGTTTAGCTAGAGAGTGCTGAAGACTTGGAACCACCTACATTTCTTGCTCAAGCTATATACTGTGACTGATGGCTCTGCATATTTGCAGTCTGAATGTTGGGGTTGGCAGTGACTAGAAACTCAGCAGCCAAGTTTTGCTTTAAAAAGTAAACAGTATGTGCATGCACAGATCTTTTGGCATTGTAAAAGAATCTTGGAAAAAAGTGAAATAAATTGTCTTTATGAATTTAATCTCTACAAATATACATACGCAATTGCTAGATATGTAACAACAAAATCAATAGGAATTAAAATGTTCTTTTTTGGCTTTTATGATAGTGATGTAGATAGTGGTAAGCGCTACTAAAATGTAAAGATAAGACTGTACCTCCGGAGCTATTAAAATATGTGATTTGCAATTTGTGTAGAAAAATCCATTACTACTTCTCTCCAAGCTAAAGCAAATGTGAAGACATAGTGGCATAGGCTTCAACTGGATGAATGCTGTCCCCCATCGTGTTCTGGAAATTGTTGAGACATAACTGTCTCTTCTGCTACTTAATTTTGAAAAGAAGCTCAAATATGCCTTTGTATACTGTAGTGTAGACTTTATATCCTGCTTATTTGATGGTGTCACTTCTGCTAAAAAAAAACAAAACAACAAAAAGAATAATCATCAGCAACTCAATTTTGTTATAAAGATGGCTTGGGAAAAGAGCAGGATTTGTTTGTTCCTTAAGGCTGTTCCATCAGAGGATGTGAAATGTACAAAATGTGATTGTGTTCCTCTTTCGTGTGGTACAGACCAACTTCCTCTCAGCTCATTCAGCCCGGGACGAGGCAGCAAGACTGGAGGAGCGCAGGGGGGTGATCGAATTCCACGTGGTTGGGAACTCCCTGAACCAGAAGCCAAACAAGAAGATCATGATGTGGCTGGTTGGTTTGCAGAACGTGTTCTCTCATCAGCTGCCTCGAATGCCGAAGGAGTACATCACGCGCTTGGTCTTTGATCCGTGAGTATGCCTGGAGAGGAGTTTCATGGGTGACAAGGAGAGAGCATGTTGCTTGTTGCAGGCAACGATGTAGGAATGGGTCAGCCCAAGTATTGTAGGGGGAAACTCCACCCCTGCTACCGTTTTTCCACCTCTTCAAGACACTGTAACTCTTGGCCAATCTAATTGGCACCTAAATACCATTTTGGTGGCTGTATTAATGACGAGTGGTGTGTCAGTGTGGGAAGTGAGCTCCTAGATATGTTACTGTTATGAACGTTAGAACTGAAAGTCAGAAAATAATTATAGTATTCATTAGTGGTTTCTGGGTCCATACCAACTTGCAGACTGCTCCATCTTCTCTCTCTCTTTGGAGATTGTGAACCAAATGGTAGCAGATGTTGAAGGCTTTTCAATAAGAACTTGTGGAATTTATGAAGAACAGCATTTAAGTCAACATGGGAGAAAGCTTAGAATTACTCCTCACACACGTACATTGGTTTTCTCTGTATCAGTGCAAGCTTCTTGCCTTGCTTTGGGTACAACTTTACACCACAGGTGCTTGCAAATGCATACATTGACTTTAGCAGCATCCACCGGTTGCATGCAGTCCTTCACCCACCCTAGTGACCAATGAATTGTGCTGAAGCAGGAAAGAGAGGGTTTTTTCTGTGTTTATGGTTATTTAAGCTTTGCCCCTTCTGATTTTTATTTTCCATTTAGTTGTTGTATTATGTGGGTGTTTTTCTTCTGTTTACAAGTCTTTTGCTATTGATTTTAACCCTTTACAGTTCTGAGGCGATCATCTACTTTTGATCAATGCACTGAGGCTCTTTCTTGCCCTGACATTTCTTTTGCCTTCTTCTCAGAAGTGACCATTTTTTCACTGTTGCATTTCTTACAAAGCCTACTTACTCCCAACCAACATGTTTTCCCAAAATTTCTGCTTGTGAAAGATTCATGTCCAATGGGGCCTAGGGGCCCACTGTGCTGACTGCAGGACTTCACAGTGGAGTGCGCCTGTAGGCTCATTGCTGCATGTCAGTAGTGACCTCAAGGGGAGCTCTGCTTGTTCTGATCTCAGCCAGGAGCCCAACCTGATTAATGGTATAGCCTGCCTCCACCACCAGTGATTTCAGCCACTGTCTTCACGCCTGATATTGTAGCTGCAGCAGTTATGAAAACATTTCTGGAACCATTTCCTTTGCCTTTAGTTTTGCTAGCATTTCCCTCTGCGTTACTCTGTCAGCTCTGCTGCTGTGTGCTCTATGTGGTCCTCGAAGCTCAGGCAGCTCAGTGCTGGCACTGATGGACAGGACTTCAGTCTCCAAGAATAGGAGACCAATCCTGGGACCTTTTCCTGGGCTCTTCAGATGGGAACAGCACTGTTCTTGTGAGGACTAGCACAAGTCCAGACTCTTTTGCCTCTCCTATGTGAGGATAAGCACTGCTCAGTTAGGAGAGAGAGGCAGCCCTGAGATCTTTTCTGAATTTACAGTTCTTAGCAGCCTGTGACCTCAAGCAAAGGCTACTGGTTAAAGAAGACAAGTTCCCCAGTAACCAAACATCAAAGTAAATTCTGAAGTAATGGTCTTGGGCTATATCCTTCTCCCATAGTGGGAAAGACTCTACTAGTAGGTTGATAGGAACTGCTGATGGTTAGAGTGCTCTTCAATATGGATATATCTGGAGAGCAGGCATATGCTTGAGAAAGAGGTATGGATGTTGCTACAGCAAGAATATGTACTCCCTTAGGTGCCCTTCTTGAACAATTGACCCAAAGGAAGCAAAGCCTGGACAACTTAGAAACCCAGTACCCGCTATGATGTCCATTTTACATATAATGGAGTAACTTGCAGTTTTACACTCGTTGAAGACCTGCATAGAGTAGTGGGTACACACAAACCTCATCCAGTAGGAGATACTGGAGTCCAACAGTTCTCTTCCCAAGCTTTTTTCAGCTGTTAATATAATTCTGATCTCTTTTGTTCTTATTTTCAAAGTGGCCATCCTTACTGAATCTTGTTGCTTAAACAGCTCAAACACAAAGAAACAAAATTAAAAGCACAAGCTACTACATTGCTGCTGTCATTTCATAAATAAAAAGCACTAAAATAAGTACAGAAAAAAGAATATGTACTATATATAAATTCTACTTCAGCCGTGGCACATAAAATACAACTACTTTTCAGACTATCCTTTTTTAGAAGAGGCTCATTTTTGGCACCAACCTTTGCTTACCCAAAAGATATCTTGTCTGAATTTGCAGTATTGTTTATACAATTTATATGATACTGTGTACTGAATAAGCTAGAGAACAGGTGCAATGTAAATCTTTCCAGACTTTGATGATGACGCTAAAATTCTTGATCTTTGATGTGAGAGTTCAGATTGCACCTTCTTATATCTTTCCTGGCAGTCAGTGTGAGAGCAACAGAAATAGATATTTATTCAGGTCTTCATTCCACTAGGAATTAGATTAGAAATATGAAATATCATTTCTTGTTTGATGAACTGTGTTGGAAACTGATAGTGTAACTATTCAGAGTGCATGCAAGGAAACAGGAATCTCTTAGAAAGGACTTACTGTCCTGTAACTTCATTAATTTCTAATTTAGTCAGGCTAAAAGTTATCCTGAGAACTGCACAATGGCACAACTGTCAGCAATAGAGTCAATAAAAGCAATACAACTCTCATTTATTGACATTACTCTAGTACCTAGGAGTACTTGGCAAGGCCAGGACGTACTGCATAATGATGAATTTTATGGTAAATTCAAAGCATGATGTTAAGACAAAAACTATTCTGTAGATACAAATGGCTAAATTAACAGAAGCATATACAATTGCAGTGGCATCATGGAAAGAAGACAATCGAGTTTCTGAAAAAAGAAGGCAATGGCACATTATGTACTATGTACATGAATTAAAATGACTGTTGTTTTTGTCTACTCAGGAAACACAAGACTCTTGCATTAATAAAAGATGGTCGCGTTATTGGTGGTATCTGCTTCCGAATGTTCCCCTCCCAAGGATTTACAGAGATCGTTTTCTGTGCCGTGACTTCCAATGAGCAAGTCAAGGTAGAATTAACTCTCCACTGGAGTTTATTAAATGCATATGAGTTCCATTCACCACTGTGTATAGTCCTAATTTTGTTAGTTGCATTGAATATATTGAGCTGCCAAACAGAAACAGAATTTGAAAGGCACAGTGGTTCTGAATATAGTACGAAGTAGTATGTATAATATACTGAGTATAGTACGGAAAACCAGATTGCAGATTTAGAATCATCAGAACAATAGTAGGATTACTTGCTAAGAAAAAAGTTATCTTCCTTATCATAAAAATAATGGTCATTTTCCCCCAGTTTTTGTACTATTCACTCCTCTTTCTTCAGCAACTGCCTCTCAGTGTAGCATAACACCTCACAGTTGGCTGAAATAAGTATGGCTTGTGTGTGTTTGTTGTTTTTGTTCAATCACTTCGTGATGTTACACGTCAATGAAAATTAGATATATCAAAAAAATTAGGTATAGTTTTGCAACTCAAAATAAGCACACACTGTTCTGTATACTCATTTTTGAGTCCATTTCACAAAATGTTCTTAGTGTTGAGCTGTAATGTTGGAAGAATATGGAGCACTATAAATATACAGGTGATTCTGCTCCCTTTCCCCAGGATTACAGATAAATCTGACTATGAGTATTTGATTCAGAGTTTTGCCTTTAGATGGTGCTGTAGCTATATGTTTTTCAGTTGAAAATGTTAAAGCTGAGATGTGGATAAATTTAGAGTTTGTAGCAGCTGAACAGGCAGAAATTGTGTGAAAGGCTGTGACAACTTTTAGTACTTAAATTACATTTGAGTTTATGTGACTCTGGAGTAACATTTCCACGGACATAGCAGCATCCTGTCATAGAAGTACTCAAAGTGTTTTAGTAAATATGAACAGTAACAGAGCGTGCTTTAGGTACGTTTATTCTATGCTCAAATAATTCTTAAAAAAGTGTTTTAATTAATCAAATGCATTGCACAAGTTAAGCTGCCAAAGATGTGTTGTGATTCTCAAAAGTTAACCTTTCTGAATATAATGGAGCAAAAAATCAGACTCCTCAGAGCTCCTGCCTATGTTGCAAATGCACACATTCTTCTGTTACCCTTTGGGTGCCTCATTGTTTGTGAAGTTCAGTTGACTTTTTCTTAATTTTGGCCTTCCCACATTTCTTTCTGAGTAAGATGACCTCTACCAGCAGATAACTGAGAAAAAACAAGTGTTCACACAGGAGTGTCACTGCAAACTCTTGGGAAAAATAAACTCATGTTTTAATTCGAAGCTGGAGTAAGGAATATGGATACTGTTTTGATTTGTATGTGATCTTTAAAAGTTAATTTGGTTTTGAGATAGTTTGAAAAATGTTGTTGATGTTATAAAATTATTTTAAATTTTGCTGTTCATGACTTAGTTTCTGTTTAGAATTGTTAGACTTCGGCAAACATTTGTGAGAACAAATAAATCCTAGGAAGGTTATAGAAATAATAAATCAACTAAAAATGTTTGAGCTAATTGTTGTCATCATTTCTGAATTTATTAGAGACAAAAAGATGACATTTACTGTTAGAGATTAGCGGCTTTGAGATTACTGGAATGAATTGCAATGTTTCAAGGTGTAAGTAAATGTAAGTCTCATACACTGCTTCTCACACTGTTGATGAGAAGGGAAGTGAAAAGCTTGGATGGCTCGTACTTCCAGCTTGCATTTAAGGAAAACATTTTTCTTTAAAATTTTTGATTGAGATCTTTTGTCCTTTTTCAAGTTCTTAAATTTGTGATTAGCAAGTCTCTTCATTATTTTGAGCTCTTCTGAGTTACGCTGTGCCACTTCACATGTTGTCAGTTGTCAAACCACTTTGATGCCATACGTGATGTCTGCCACTTTAACAAATGAACATATGGCTTTAAGAGCTTCTTCATATTCAGAAGTACTTATTTTTACACATGTGAGGTCTTTGTTTTGAATATAAGGTCTGACTACCAGATGCTCTAAACAATAGCTGGAAAGAAAAGATTAATGCACTAACTTTGTGCCTAGCGTGGTAGCTTTTCAAGATTGTGTTGCTACTTTTTCACTACTAGCATGTCACTATATTTTATTTATTTTATTTTGAACTTCAGCACCTAACTTGCTTTTATCTGGCTGTTTCTGTGTTTGAGGCTATTAAAATGTCGGTCAGAAGTACGTATTTTCTAATGTATTTTTTCTAGTCACATAAGTAAAAATTTCCTCAGCTTTAAAGAACAGAGTATCCAAAACATTCTGTGTATGTTTGTGTAAATATCCAGTTATTCTCCATGATAATAAAATTTGAACATATGGAGGAACAACGGATTATTTTGGGCTTTCCTATCTTTTACAGTTTTTATCTCACAGAAGAAGGGGTAGACTATAGCTTACTTGGATATGTGAATAAATGGAAACTTTTGTTTACCTTGAGGTTGAATGAAAATGGAAATTATTCCTGTGTGCAGTCAGAAGGCATAGCTATTTATTTCTGCTACTTATTGTGGTAATAGCTATTTCACTATTCCCTTTTATGCCCTGTAATCAAAGATGAAAACTTTGAGGCAGAGGCTGTTTCGTCTGCAGGTACACAGAACTCAGTAAAACAGAGGCCAGAATGAGTTCCTCAAGGAGTTGGTGTGGCAGTCCCACTGTCTTGCAAATTTTAAGTGATATGACAAAGAAAGGATGCCTTATTACTACAACATATGTAGTTTTGTTACTATTAATAGGTGATAAAAGAAAAAGAAAATTGTTTGCACCTTGAATTACAGCTCCCAGGACAATGTACTCTTTTAGTGGCACCCTTTACCCTTAGAGAGATAGTAGGTTTGGGGCTCTCCTAGACTGAAAGTGAATCAGCCAGTAGAAGCTGTGATATTTTGTGTTCCCTGCTGGGTCACAAAGATATCCATGGAAGCCTGAAAACTATTTAATCCTGAGTACACTTCACTAACTTACTTATGACAAAATATTTAAAATGGGATCTAGAGAAAAGGCTGCATTTTGAAAATCAGTTTATAATAACTCTTTGTCCACAGTTTCTAATATTTGCAGTCCCCAGAGGCTTTGTAATGGCTTTTTGCTCATACATTTCCCACAGGGTTATGGAACTCACCTGATGAACCATCTGAAGGAGTACCACATCAAACATAACATTCTCAACTTTCTCACATATGCAGATGAATATGCTATTGGCTACTTCAAAAAACAAGTAAGTCGCTCTAAGAAGTTACTTGGTGCAAGAATTTTACATCTGGCAATGATTGAGCTGAACAAAATAGACATGGTATAGTAGTTAGATAAAATGTATAGTGTGATTTTTAAGTGTGTGTATTTTAATCTGCAAAATGTACTCTATCTTTTATAATCATATTGGCTTAATAGGTAAAAAAAGTGTCAACTAACTAGTCAGAGGATAGAGCAAAGATGAAGTCAGACTTTTCTCAGAGAGGTACAGCAATAGGACTAGGGGCAACAGATGAATCATGGGAAACTGCAACTAAACATAAGAATTTTTATTTTTACTTTTTATACTGTAAGGAAGGTGAAACAGAAAATGTTGCCCAAGGAGGTTGTGGACCCTCCTTGGAACCTCCTTGAACCAAGGAGGTTGTCCTTGGAAGTCGTCAAGACTGGACAGAGCTTTGAGCAGCCAGGTCTGATGACCTCCTGAAGTCCCTTCCACTCTTAGCTATTCTATGATTGAATGTACAACACTGAGTTTGTTCTTGACACATTCAAAATTAATAAAAGATGAACTTGTGATGCTGCTATCAGATCTATGCAAACAGACTCCCTTTCACCTCTGAAATGTCCCTTCCTAAATTTGAAATTGCTGAATATCCAAGTAAATTGGAAGCCTTTGACTGTAAATGGTGAGGCAGAACCCTGGTTGGGTTCCTGTTTTTCAGATACCAGCGCAACAAAAGAATAAAATACAGCCCAAGTGAGAGTCTTGCACTGTTTTTTATTGCCTTGGTAAATACTTTTGTGAATTTGTTTATTGGTCTGTAACTGTTTCCATTGTATTTTCTGTATTTTAACATGTCAAGTTTGATTCTAAATCATCATAGCTTTTTCATTAAAAAAAAATACGTAAAAAGAAAATAGCGTCATGATAACTTCAGTTTATTCCTTTTTCAGGGTTTCTCCAAAGATATTAAAGTACCAAAAGCAAAATATGTTGGCTACATCAAGGATTATGAGGGTGCCACATTAATGGGATGTGAATTAAATCCAAGGATCCCTTACACAGAATTTTCAGTCATCATAAAAAAGCAAAAGGAGGTAAAGGCTGAAATAAAATATTGAACATATCTGTTTAGATGGTCATAAACAGTTTAGGAACACTGTTTAGAAACAGCTCGGTTTATGTCAGGTTCTCTCTCATTCTCTTTGGTGCATTAAACATTGGATTTTTTTCAAATCTCAGCACCGTAATTTTGCAGTTGAAATATTAAAAATAAGTATTGATATTTTGAGCAGTATTTAATAGCTAAATATATTAATCATAGATCGCTAACATTTTTTTTTTCTTTTGAGATTACTTTGATTTGTTCTGCAGCTTTCTCATAGTTTTGATCTATTCCCCTCCACTCCCATCACAGTAGTGTTCACTAAGGTTGCTTTTGAGCAGAGTGTTTGTACTGCATGTATTTACTTAATGAAAGGTTTTTCATTTATTTGTTTTGTTTTTGCAAATGTTTTCATGTACAAAACTAGGGTGAGTTTCCTTAAATTCCAGGTTGTCTCTTTTTGAAGTTAATATGAGGTGTCCTTTATTTAGTCCAACATAATTTTCAATATAGTAACAATTTATTAGCAAAATAATTAAGACATTTCTAGTTGTGTTTAAATACCTTCCTAGATATTTAAAGAAATAGAAATTACAAGGTTAACTTTATTCTTTCAAGGACAGTCAAATCTCATGACTTATGATTTTGTTAAAATGTTTTTTTAGGGAACAATCATTTTCATTCTAGTAGGAATATTTGGCCCATGCTGGCAGAAAGAAAGGAAGAATCTGAGGGCTATGCATTTAGTTTGCTTATCTCTTCTCTCTGATGATCAGTAATATGACCCAATGAAGCTGCATTAAGGGAAGTTTAGACTGGGTATTATCACAGAATCACAGAATTGTAGGGGTTGGAAGGGACCTCGAGAGATCATCGAGTCCACCCCCCCTGCCAGAGCAGGTTCCCTACAGCAGGTTGCACAGGTAGGCGTCCAGGCGGGTCTTGAATATCTCCAGGGAAGGAGACTCCACAACCTCCCTGGACAGCCTGTTCCAGTGCTCCGNCCACCAGGGCACACTGCTGGCTCATGGCCAACCTGTCGTCTACCAGGACCCCCAGGTCCCTCTCTGTAGAGCTCCTCTCCAGCAGGTCATCTCCCAGCCTGTACTGGTGCATGCGGTTATTCCTCCCCAGGTGCAAGACTCTACACTTGCTTTTGTTGAACCTCATCAGGTTCCTCTCTGCCCAACTCTCCAGCCTGTCCAGGTCTTGCTGAATGGCAGCACAGCCTTCTGGCTTGTCAGCCACTCCTCCCAGTTTTGTATCATCAGCAAACTTGCTGAGGGTGGACACTATCCCCTCATCAAAAGGAAATAAGAAAAAAGTTTCTCACCAAGAGGATGGTCAGGCCCTGGAACAGGCTCCCCAGAGCAGTGGTCAAGGCCCCAAGCCTGCCAGAGTTCAAGAAGCATTTGGACCATACTCTCAGACCTAAGGTTTGATTTTTAGGTAGTGTTGTGAGGAGCCAGGAGTTAGGTCCTTTCCCACTCGGGATATTCTATGATTCTAGTACAAGATTTTTTAACTTACTGGGAAAGTTTTGATAGCTAAAGTCCATATAGAACAAATTATTGTCTTTACCTCTCATATCTACTTGGTTGGCTTACTCTTCAGATCCCAGTCTTTTCTTGGACCTACCACTTTCTCTTCATGGATGGGATGTTGTTGGGGTGGGCGCACAGTAGACTTGTCTCTTGTAGTCTGTTACAGTGGCTTCTCTGAGGCATGCCTAATGGTAGTAATACAGACCATCAGGGTTGGGGAAGCCTTTTGTGTCATTCACAAATAGAGCAGAAAATTGGTTTCAAGAAGTGGCATCAATTTTGACTTCCTAAAGATAAAATCTTCGGTATAGCATCTCTGATATCTGACTGATATCTAAGCAAATCCTATGTTTACATGCAGGCTTTGAAATCACCAGATGTTTCTAAAATTTTGCAATATGAGAATATATGTGCATCCAGTATGTGCCTTGAAAATTCTGACCAGCTTGTGCGGAAACAGTTCAAAAGAACTGGCTGTTGGAGTTAGAGGCATTTTCCCAACTACTTCCAGGAAATTTCCTTCCCCACATCTGCTGCCACCTGTCCAGGAGCTGTGCAGCTTGTGATCAGTGAGCTAAGACTCCTTTTCTCCATAAGCAGATGCCTAAGTAGGCACCTGGGACACTTGCTAGACTCATTTACAGAATCAGTGCTTGGCCATCTAACTCATGTCTGTTACCAACTTGGATTTAATAAGGACCATAAGATCAGGATGTGAGTGTTTTCTGCTCATCACAGTTTTGCATTAATCCTCTTGGTTACTTTTGAGCACATTAACTCTCTGTTTTCTCTACTGCTTTATTACAGATCATTAAAAAGCTCATAGAAAGGAAACAAGCTCAGATTCGAAAAGTTTATCCTGGCCTTTCATGCTTCAAAGATGGAGTACGACAGATTCCTATAGAAAGCATCCCTGGAATTAGTATGTATCGACCTCTTTTAATGTAGAACAGAAGCAGAACAACCCAAGAATGATCCAAGATTGGAAATACTAATATAGTCACATATTTCTTTTTTATTAATATGTAATTGATTTTTACTGTTAATGTGATTCCTATGAAAATTGTTACATTTTCATTACAACTGATGCCTTCTGTGCTTCCTCATAGCATCCCAGACTGATGCTTCTTCATGTACATGTGTTTAATTTTATTTATACCAGATTTATATCACAGTATAGTCAGCAATTTCCATGTCACCACTCATCAGTGGTGCACTCATCACTGCAGTCCTTTACAAGGATGTGCTAAACATAGAATAGCACAAAACACGCTTAGAACATTTAAGTATCTTGGGTTTTTTCTGCTCTTTTTTTTCCTGCTCTTTATTTTATGTCCCTAGATAATCAAATTGAATAACCTTGCCATCTTTTTTTTTTTTATAGAGGTTATGGGAAAAGTACATAGTGATTTACTTTTAAAAATGGGTAAGAATAAAAATATTTTAGAATCTTTTCAGCAGTCTGGAGGAAGGGCCATGCAGAAGATTGAATGGGGCTCTAAGCTAGATTGTTGTTTCTTATTAAGAGTAGCTTTTATGAAAACAAACCTATTTTACTGTGGCAGTGCTGAAATTGCTTGTATTTTTAGAGCTACTATAACTCAGTTAATGTTTTGACCTACTGTAGTTCTCATGTAATCTCTCATGCTGTTGGTGTGCAGGAGAGACTGGATGGAAACCAAGCGGAAGAGAAAGAGGGTAAGTGCTGCACAGAGGAAAATAATGGAGCAGATTTGAGATTCCTTTGAGAAAAGTCTTTCAATTATGTCATTTCAAATTTCCTTAAATTCATTGGAAAAGAGATAAGCAATCTGACAGGGATGTATTCTTGAGAATTTTATTTTTCATTTTTCCATAAAATGCTTGAATTTTTGGAATTGCTTTTAGGTAAGATGCACTTTTCTGGAATGAAGATATGGGATTCAAGCTAATCTTTCTGTATTATTATTTTCTTTCAAGTAAAGAGCCCAAGGATCCAGATCAACTTTACAGCACATTAAAAACCATCCTGCAGCAGGTGAAGGTGAGTGCAAGTTCTAGCTTACCTTCTGTAAAGATTTTAAAAATAATTTCTAATATAGAGTTTCCATATTAGATACCTTACTTTTTTCTTTACCAAAGAGCCATCAAAGCGCTTGGCCCTTCATGGAACCTGTGAAGAGAACAGAAGCTCCTGGATATTATGAAGTTATAAGGTTTCCCATGGGTAATTCCATTAAAATTTTTTAAGTATAGTGTTTAAAAATCTTTATAGCTAGAGACATAACAGTCAAATTGTAATCTGATTGTTTTATGTTAAAAGATATATTACTTGCATCACTTGCATCTGGATAACTTGCAGCTCCAAAGTGCCAAGAGTACAATGCTGTCATTTGAAATTTGACTAGTTTGTGATCTTTGTGAAGCATTCATGGTGTATATCTGTGAAATCTTGATATGCCCCGAGAGAGTCCCTGGCAAGCTCTTAAAAAATGCAGTCAGCTTCAACCCTCGGGGATCTATCTGATTTATGTGAGTTGTATGAATATGTTCTTGTGTGGCAACTGGTCATTGGAGTTCCTACTGCTAAAAAGTTTCATGACAAACTTTCAAGAACTCATGTTGGAATTGCTTTGAAAAATAAATTTAAATCTTCTAAATCACGTACAGAAGAATTTTTCAAAAGTACAAGGGTTCTCAATTTAACCCTTAACAAAGGGCTTGCTTCTGTTTAAGTTTAGGGAGGATACTTTATTCAACTGAAATACTAATCATTTCTTGCAACTTTTATCTTTGTATTTTACACATGCCCAAACTCTCTATGTGTGTATATATATATATTTGTCATGCAAATACTGCTTATGCAGATTTACTTGCAAGGGAAAGTACACAAATATTGATAACATTTTTCTTCGCTTTTGACTGCTGTCATGTAATTTCTGTAACAATTCAATACTAGTCTAAATAGATGCTTGTTTTGATTGCTATTGCAGCAGATTTCAAACCAAATTATTGCATTCCTTCATTGTTTATGCAATACTCACCTCAATTTTCTGATTTCTGCATCTTTTAATGCTATTAGAGAATGAAATACTAGTTCATTGCAGGCTGCTATCAATCCAGTTTGTGGTGGAGTGTTTAAGTTGCTTTGTACAGAGTCTTAGCCTGTGTCCCAATTAGTGTACTTAAAAAAAATAGCAGTTGGCTTCCTGAATCCCTGCCCCAAATGTATTTTCTAGCAATGAAGAGAAAGAACATTGAGTACCGTCCCTTGGGAGAGTTTTCTCACTCTGCTTTTCTGATGTCTGTTCTCTCCTGTGTTCATGCAGAAATAAGGATTTTAAGTTAACATGTTTCGTGATGTCATTTGAATTCTTATATACTCCTCAGGCCTCCAGCAAAGCTCGCAACAGCTTTGCCTCACAAAGCAATTAGGGGAGAGTTAGAGACACTTTACACCCACAGGAAACTCAAGACAAGTATGAGAAAAGACAAGAATGAGTCTTTAATCTTGTAAAGAAGAAAAAATAAACTCTACACAAAATTGTTCTTACAGTAAAATATTGCTTAGTTCGAGGGGCTCAGCTGATGTTTTTGAAGCTAAAAAAGGGACCAGGCCTTACATTAAGGCAATTGGAAATTCTAAACCATAGCTTTGCCATTTTATGTCAAGCAGCAAATCAACATAAAGGGATATTGCATGAAAAAAAAATGTTTGAATCAAACATCGTTAATCTATTTTTTTCCTGTACAGATCTCAAAACAATGAGTGAGCGACTCAAGAGTAGGTACTACGTGTCTAAGAAATTATTCATGGCAGACTTGCAGCGAGTCTTTACAAATTGCAGAGAGTACAACCCCCCCGAGAGTGAATACTACAAATGTGCCAATATACTGGAGAAATTCTTCTACACAAAAATTAAAGAAGCCGGATTAATTGACAAGTGACACTGTCTTTTTTTACAACCAATCAGTGTGCCTACTTTATGGGCAGGGGAAGCCATTATATATCCGAGTTGTGGGACTATAAGGTTTTGAAAAACTTCTGTTTAATAATTAGCACTTTTAAAAACCCTTTCAGTTTTGCAAACATGTATTATACTGAAGTTACAAAAATTATTTTATTAAAATGCTTTATAATGTATTTAATTACCGATTTTTTTTTGGTGCCATTACCCCGTATGTTTGTAATAATCTTACCAGCCTCAGAAAACCTTCAAAATATGGGAAGTTGCACATGTTTGGAAACATGAAAAAAGTTCCCAGACAATGAATGTTATAGCTTATCTAATGCAGTACCTATTTGGAAAGCTTTATTATTTTTTTCCCATTAAAAAGAAAACAGTAAGGGAGAACAAGGGGAGGGAGGGAATGTCTGAAACACTTGTTTCATTGTAGGATCTTTTTATAATATATTATTTTTTAAAAGAAATACTCAGCTGGTTGAGAAGCTGTGAGAGAAGAACAGCCAGTTCTGAAAAAGAGCTGCCTAGAACATTTGATAGATGCAAGTTTTTGTATTTTTTTTTAATAAATATTTAACCTGCAAATTGTAATCTCATAACCACTACTAAAAAAAAATAAATCTGGCTAGATATGTGATGTCTTAATGACTTGGCTTATGCAGGACATAAGTACTCAAAATAACTTCAAAGACTCCAATTTAATTATACTAGATGTAATTTTAATTGGCTTAATAAGGTTAAGGTTTTGATGCACTTCATGATCCACCCCATTTGCTCTTCACTGATGAATTCTTTAGATTATTCAGCAGAGGTAAGACTGTTATACACAAAGGCCAATGTATGACAGCCTCGATCTTATATTCTTGCTTCTGTGGTAAACTGGATTTTCTACCAAGCTTTATTGTAAATACTTATTAACTGTGATTATTTAGACCCAGGAGCATATTAACATTTTACAACTCATGTTAGCGTATCTTCAAGTTGAGCACATATATATATTGCTGCTTACACTACATTTAAGAGGTACACCCAACTTTCTAATGGAGATCAGTACAGGCCAAAAAGTTATCACTTGACATTTTTTAATTAGAGTTTGTAACTTAAATTATAATTGCTTTTGTGAAAAACAAATTTTACTTTCATTCTTAGTGTTTTATATTTACAGATGATACACTGGTAAAGTTCAATAGTTAGTTATACAGCTGAAAAAAAAAAAAAAATCCTATGCTGCATCAAGGAGTATATTCCTGCAAAATACCTGTGCAATGTTAAGTCATAAATCAATCCAGCAAGTAGATGTCAGGAACTAGTAAATGTGGTATACAAGGTATTCAAAATGTTAACACTAGAATTGCCACAGTGTTTCACTTGAGATTAGTCTGACCTACATTTAGATCTGTAACTAAGGTACAGAGAGAGTTTTTTTTTTTTTTAAAATAGCCAGTACCAGACGCTATGTTCCTGTTTTGTAGATTGGGCCTACAGACGCACCTGTAAGCTTAGTATCCTGTGAAATTTTGTTATTTTCAGAGTAGATTTTCTTATTGTCTTTCAATCAGAATGTCTCTTCTATATTGAAACATTTGTTTTCTAATTTAAGAATTAATATTTTCATAGATACTGTGCAATAAAGTTACAGTAGAATATGTGGTTTTGCAAATGCTTTAACAGCTGATGAATTTTACATTTGTAAAATTAATATATTGTATTGGTACAGAATAGTTTTAAATTATATATGTACAAAACCTTACTTGGTCTCTTTTTCTTTTTCGTTAGTTCTTGCATTACAACTACACACACTGAAGCATTTTCACAGCTGAGTGCCATGAATCTGTAAGAATGCAGTCAATGCATCTTCCATGTGCATTTGAGCATTTAACTGAATATGGTGGTCCAAGCTGAGCTGAGAGTAGAGAAAGCTGCAAAGGATCTGAGTATTCCAACCATTCCCAGCTTCATATTAGCTGAGCTACAGTGCTGTTATCCCAATCTCTTTAATAAGCAATTCTTTGAAAGGCCAACTCAGTCTCAAGGCACCTCATTTGCTTTTTTTTTGTCCACTAGATCCTTTTGTTATAGACATACAATACACATAAACGTACACAGTCCATTTTGATCTTGTACTTACCTCCTGCCACTGGTAGGTTACTCAGATGGTATAATTTCGCATACTATATACAAACCCTGCATCAGTCCACTATCTGACAAGTGATTAGAAAATGTGGAGATGTTTTTTTTCCTGCCCAGTAAGATTTAGACCCATGTCCTGTCACATAAAAGCACATGGTCCAAAGGGTGGTAAGTAGCATTCAAAAGAGGCTTAGTATTTTTCTTAGAGACTTCTAGGAATACAAACTAAGAGAGGTGAGCTAGATTCAAAGTCCTTCCTACAGCTGCACTTCCTCAAACTTATCCAAAAATAAATATACTTGCTTCTCAGTTTGTACTTTTCCATGCCTGGTAAACAGCTATTGTAGATGGTTGAAAGAAAAGTGAATCTAAAGTGAAATCATTCTGTTTGAGTCATATAGGGCTAAGGAGTTTCAGAATGAAGACGATAACACCCAGAGCTACAATTTTGGGGTACTAGTGGAAGGTGAAGGGGTAGTTGCAACATCCAAAGGCCTTTTATTGCTGAATGTTCTCAAACTCCCAAGTAGAAACAGCTGATCTACTGCAGCAGTAGGTACTGCTGAGACAGTCATGTAAAGTGTTACCAGTAAAACAGCAAACCAACATTACATTTTATCACAGAAAAAGAGAGTTCTTAGACCTATTGAAGCTGGACAGGTGAGATAGGCAATCGTGCCCAACAAGTAAAGAACCTGTGTTTTTGTACTTTCCCATTATTTATTTTGAATGCAGCTTTCTTCTTTTTTACTGATGTATCCATTAACACTTTTAAATGTTCCTGAGGTGAGGAAATACTAGTTTGAGTGCTGTGCAACCTTGAAATCTTGCTGGATGGTTTCCAGTGGGGTTTTTCCAAGCTTACTGCCTATTGTTGTACCAAATGGTAAGTTTTCCTCTGGTAAGGGTGCTTGCACAGTAGGACCAGAATTATGAAGTCCCTAACAGCAAAGTCAAGGATCTTGCCTTGCAGTTTACTTCCAGTCCCCCAAACAGACTGTTCTCCACAACATTTGCAGATAACCAGATAAGATTAATAAACTTAATTTGCTTTGTTCCTAAGTTTACCTTATGTTCATAGTGGTAACAACCAACTCTAACTGCTACTTTTGGGAGCTCTAGCAACATAATTGAATTACAACTGACAATCTTGCTTCCAAGTATACTCACGTAAGATGAGGTAAGGAATACACTGGCTTCCAGTATGCCTACAGCTGACACTGCTACCCTTCAAGCAACTAAGGAAACCCTGCAAAAAGAACACCAACCAATTGCGAGTTCTTTCTAACACTAACACCTTTATTATGAGCTTCAATATGAAACTACAGCCGTTACATAAATAAGATCTGTACAAACATGGCAACATTTGATCTTAAGTGCCTAAAGTTTGCTTGTGTCAACCACAGGCAGATGAAACAGTTTTAATCAGAAAATTTTGTTCACCATCTTTTCCACTAGATATTTCTGACATACGAATTCACGATGTAAGAATGTCTTCCAAAAGAGCTTAAAAGAAATCACCTTAGTTAAAAAAGTAATCTCATGTCCTCATTGGGAACAAGTCACTTGATTAAAACCAAAAGCCATTTTATATCCTGTTAGACACCTAGACATAATTGCAAAGTATAAGTTTGCTGGATGAAGGATTTCCTTTCCTCATGGTTTTGTGAGCATGACAGAAAGGCTCAACAACCACCAACAAATTTCTCATTGTATTTTGATAGAGACTTTTTCTTAATGGAATTGCACTTCGAATCTTTTTTCTGCTTGAAAATTGGAGAATTCAGAAAACACACATCTGTAAATGGATCTCCTCTTCTAAGTTTCCTGTTAAAAAAAAGAAAATGGCAAATCTGAGTTCTTTTCCCTCCTTTATTAAAAACGTCAGCTTCCCGCTACTAAGTTCAACTGCACATCAACTAATTCTACTACTAACATCGGACTCCTCTTAGAATGTTTTGCTAGGAACGTATTTCCAATAAGTAAGTAATCCTCTCAGTTTATCTGACGGAATATCATGAACTGAATCAAACTGCATATATCAATATCAAACTGAAAAATAAGACACCTACCCTGCAATACTTGGTTCTTTATAGCTCACAGTAAGAGTACAGCTTCGTTTGCGTTTTGGAGATGGTGGTCTTTCACCTTGAGGGACAACAGGTGCATTAACAGTGCTGAGGAGTGGTGAAGCAGTATTGGTAACATCACAGAGATGACCACGAAATGGCTTAGAAAGTTGCTCTGCAATAAATAAATAGATAAATGAAAATAGTCATACTTCTTAAGTAGTTGACTAAGACAATTCAGGCAAATGTATCTTACTAGATAATGTCAATCACTGTACTGCATGTGAAGAAACTGAGCAGTAACTATCACCTTTTTCCATTTCTCTCAGGTTATACCTTTGATCTCCCTTTTTCCCCCCCTGTCAGTTTGAACACATCTTGAAATACATCTAAAATACAACATCAATTCATTATTGAGCAATTTCTTAAACAAAATGCATCTTTAACTTTAATTTCTGCTGTGAGGAAAAAGGTGGACAAAAGAATCCAATTATTTTTTGCAATGTTATTTCGTTTCTATTTGTGAAAAAAGAAAAACTAAAAAAGCCTAAATCCCCAAAACAATGATATGTCAATGAAACATTGAGAACATTTCCCAAACTTACTAGTAGACTCCTTGCTTGATTTATTGCTCTCAGTCTCCTTTTCAGTCTCTTCTTCATGGAGTTTCTGCTCACGCTGTGCCAGACATCTTTTAGACCTTCGCCTTGCATGGACTGGTGATGTTTCTGTCTTGTCCGCTGAACTTTTCCTTTTTTTTGATTTATAAGGTACATAAAGGCTGTCATCTGAATCTTCTCCAGTATCGCTCAACTCAGTGGTATTAGTTTCAGATGAATCTTCTTTGTCATCAACATCAGCATCTGTGTCATTCACCTTATTTTGTCGAAAAGGTGTAAGGTGGACACTCTCTTCAAAATTAAAGTCATAAGCATCATTGGAGCCATTCAAGAAGTCTGACTTCTCTTTGGAAGTCTCTTTGCTTTGTCTTTTCTTTGATCTTAGTCTAGAAGTATTTTTAGTCCCTCCCATTTTTACCTTCTGATCCTTTTCTCTCCTTACGTGAGAGTCTTCTCTGCTTCTACATGCACGCTGTTTAAGATCAGAACTCTTGCTTGAATTGAACGTTGCAGTTTGAGAATCCAACTGCCTTAACACCAGCTCTGAACCTACTTTGTCCACCTGAGAAATGTATGAATGTATGTTTTCTGCTCCACCTGTATCTAGACTTTTCTCAAGCCTAGTTTCATCCTTATTAGAAGGTTCTCTAGTTGAATCAGGTGCTTCCAAATGATCCAAGAAAGCAGCGCAAAGTTCATCTTGATTTGTCATCTTTGAATAGCGACGCCTGGTAGAAATATTTTTTGGTAACACGTTACCAAATCCATCTTCTCCACTTGAAACATTTTCTGGCTCTGATGATATGTTGTCCACATGAAAATCAGGTATTTTCCCTTGTAATTGAAAGGGAGGAGCCATATTAAAACTAAATAGTAACAATCCAAAAGAGGTTTTATTCAAGTTCTTAATCTGTCAAAACTTAAGACCGTCTTAAGAGTTCTCCAGATATTTGTATATCCCAGTATATACCAGTCAAGATAAGTTTGTCTATTAAAGCCTCCAGACGTAAAGCAGTTAAGAATATTGCTTCAGGATTTTCTTTGTACTCTGTTTTCTTTGGAGAGGTCATCCAAAGGTCATTTATTTTCCTGACTATTTCTCATTGTTAGCAGTTGTTGACTTTTTAAATGACAGATGCATTTATCTACTAGAGTTCAGAGTAAATTCATCTAGATTGCAGCTATATAGAAGAAAACATTTTCAAATCAATCTCCTATTTTCTTATACATCTTCATTCAAAAAAACTTACCAGTTGCCAATACTATTATCTAAGCTTTACAGTAAGCAAAAATTACTTGCCAAGTACATCAAAAACAGTAATTCTGTATAAACTTGTATTCACAGATATTTTCCCTGCTTCTGCATAGAGCAATGCCAGATACTTTAGTTTATTTACCTTTGACTGGAATTATTTTGGTTAAGGGAATGTTTTTGTCAAGTTCCTGACAAATCTCTGACATGGAATGAGCCAGCTCACTTCTTTCACAATCAGCCTCCAACTGACATGGAGGTACTCGATCATCTCCATCGGCACACTGTGGAAGCTCTCTAAAGAAAATACCAAAGGTAATATTTACTGAATAACAATGTATTTTGTAACAATGAACTACATCTGTTACATAGGATTTCTTCCCCTTTTCCAGTCACAACATTAAGTTTGTTGTAATGCATACTTATATTTGAAAATTCCATTAACAAAAGATACTTACGCAGAACTCTTTTCTCCTATGACTTCAAAATTATTTTCAAACACTGAAGAAAGCACTCTCTGATTCTGTGGAAAAAATAAACCTTACTGTGAGTCAACATCTGAAATGAGCTTGGATCATCTACAGATCTTAGAAAATAGCCCAGTTACACACAGAAGAGCTAAAGAGACCCTTGGTTGCTTTTATCTTCTTTCTGACTAGCTAACATAAAATGCTGTGAGATCACACTTACTCAGCTCCATGAAGACAACAGTAATCACTAGCCCAATCATACAGATAGCTGACAGTAAGGAACTGTGAGGAACAATATAGGGAGCCAGACACAAAGCCAAAGAGAATCAGGGTGCCCCTCTCACCCTACAGCAGGGCCTCAGTCCTGCTACACACCTCCACAGAGGTACAAGTCTGACCTCCAAACTAAGTCTCTAATCTCAAAAACTGTTTGCATCTATGCTGCTTCGAAGGAGTAAGGGGGAGAATTAAAAGAAATCCCTCCCAGAGAGGAAAAGGTACTTACTGCACCTCGAGAACACAAATCCTTTGCTGGGCCAAGGAGATCAACTGATTGCAGTAAATTCTGGGAAACTTTTGAGATTATCTCATTCAAGACTGACAGTCTAGTCTAATGGACATAAGAAGGAAAACAACACTGTTACATTCAGGTATCAGCTACCAACATAACGTCCTCTCACCAATTTTACAAGACAACTACATCCTGAAGATACCTGCATCAGGTATTAAACTGATTAACTGTGATTAAAACAAAAGTTCTATGCATCAAGTTAATTTTTATGAATTGTTTAAGTTCGTAAGGATATAACTGATTATTTGCACTAATTTTGAAGGTCAGCTTCGTCAAATTACAAAAATATTATTAAAAATACCTCAACAAGACCTTGCGCTTGCTTGAATGTAAGATTTCTCTGCAAGTCAAACATCTGGAACTTCAGATCTTGATACTCTTTCCTTAAATGTAGGATGGTAGCTTGAGCATCCCTCAGCTTGAGCTTTTCCTCTTGCAAGGCCTGAGCTAGAGCTTTGTTGTTTGCTTGGATGCTCTTCATTTTCACAGAGCTGTTGGCTGCAACAAAACAGTGTGTATTCCAACTCAGTTAAAAAAAACAACAACAAAAAATCTAGAAATTAAGCTCTTCAAGCATCTCACTTGCTCTTTTGCACTTAGCAGTAGAGATCTGGCTGATTTTACTCAACTTCATCCATTTCTGATTTCTCTTCTCTTTCATTCGCTCTTTTATCTCACTCAGACTGTCCTGGAAGGGCTTTTTCAGGTGTTCAGCCATCTTCTGCCTTTTAAAACAGGAAATGCAAACAGCTCGTTGAGTGGGTGCTCCACAGTGCTCCCCAACGAAAACAGAAAAGGCACAGAAAAGTAAAACTTGTGATATATTCAATCTATGTAAAAGAGACCCACGGGCCCTGCAGGCACACAGAAACGACCGCTGCCGATCCCGTTCCGGCTGCATGGCTGCCATCGGCACCGCCGACCGCCGTGCCCAGGCCGAGGCCTCCCGCACCGGGGCGGTACAGCGGTGGCAGCGGATCGCTGAGAGGTCGGGCGCGCTCCCAGCTTCTTCACACGGGGGCAGCCTCCCGCTGCCCGCCAGCCCTGCCCCTCCCGGGAGGACGGGGCCTCCCCTCAGAGCGCCCCGCGCACCTCCCGGCCCGCACAGCGCGCCCGGCCGCTGCCCCCGCTTACCCGAGAGCGGCCCAGCCGCCGCCTGCACGCTTAGGGACGGGGGGCGATGGGAGGGGACGGAGGCAGCGGAGCGGCCCCGCGCGCAGCCGGGCGGTTGGCGCCGCTCCCCAGCATTCAAAACGCGGCGCCGCGCCCTCGCATTGGCGGGTTCGGCGCGCGGCGTCNGGGCTTGGGGCGTGTCGCCGGCAGTGGCCGAGCTCGGGCAGCCCTCGTTGTGCGCCCAGGGGTCCCTCTGGAGGCGGGCTCGGGGCTGAGGTGCTCCCTTGCACTAGTTCAGGGATTCGTGTGGTTGTGCTCTGGTGGAAGGAAGTGGAGGCAGAACGCAAGATGTTTGTTCAACAGCAAAAACAGGAGGCAGAAGATATCATTAAATATTTTATTTAAATTGCAGTTGCAGCAGACAGCAAGATGAGCCCTTCCCAGGCTCCCTGGTCAAACTTCTTGTGAACCACTGCTAATCCCCACTGGCACAGTTGAGAAGAAAATACTTAAGAGATTCCCAAGGAAAATCTATTCTCAAAGACTTATTTTGTAAAAGAAATTGTTCAAAAATTCCATTGATAAGATGATGGAAGCTGCCCTAACACGAAATTTAGGTGGGGAAAGGCCATTAAACATAGAACGAAGCCTGTGTTAGGCTTGGATAGACATGGATTGAAAGCTTCAGTGGAGAGTGCCAGGCTTGAGCCACGTGTGGGATGCGTTCACCTCATTATGGTCAGGTGGACATTTCCCTCCGTTATGTCCCTGTGAAATGTCTGATCAGTCTGTGCTTAAGCTCATTGAGCATGGGCTGCTGAACTTTGATTAAACTCTCTGGGTAACAGGAAAAGAAGTCAGCTAAGCCAAGGCTTGTTAATGGTGACAACTGGTATTATTGTTTCTGAGAAATGAGCATTTCATAGCTGCTGCGTTTTTTTTAACAGCTATTCTTGCCTACATGATTTTAGTCATTCCAGCTTGGGTGCAGTGTGGCAAGCTGATTTCAAACTGGAAAAATTCTCACTAGAATTCACATAAAAAATTCTCACAGAAGTCATAGTCCATGACGCATACCGTGTCCATTCCTACTTCTTGGAAGTAGGAAATAATAACTAGCCTCACCTATGTAGCTTTTACAGTAATACAAATAAATATCATTCACCTTAATCTCTTAGTTCATCAGTAGATACCAGGTTTGCATTCCTGTCAAGGAAGAAGCTGCTGTGCAAACACAACTCATTATGCTGTGTGAAGATCCCCTGCTGAGACATGAGGTAATGTCAAAAAGACTCATAGTTTCTTCAGGAGTTAGCATGAGAAATTATAAGCAATTTAAATATATTAGACCCTCTTTTTGAGTTCACAGGGTCGCACAAGGCCAGAACAATTTTAGCCACTCTTTACAGCTTTTTGCTTTTTTCTGTCTGCACGCCTAGACTACCAAACACCAACCCATCCTTCCAGCCCCCAAGTAAACCTCCCAATATCAAACAAAAACTCTCCTAGGCTCAGGGAAATAAAAAGTATCAGATATTGAAAATCATAGTAGAAATATTTTATTGAAAAACACTCAGTAGAAATACTGGTTTTCTGATGCTGTACGATTAACTCTCATCTGCTTCCTACAGGCCTCTCACAGTTCTACAGGCCATAATTAAGCATGTCTGCTCAACAGAGGCTAACGACTTCATCTGGACCCTTGCAAGCCATTCTCTCTAAATGTTAGATGAAATTATCTACTAGAACTCAGCTTCTGTTTTGTTATTGTTGTTTGCTTACTTTTCAGTTAACTAAAAGTAATACACTTCCCTACAAATTTTACTTCACAAAACGTGTTTTGCATTTGGCCACCTAGCAATTAGTGGTTTCCAGGAATGCTGGTAAGGTCTTTTCGCCATTAGTCATTCATCTGCTTGGCACAAATACATTGTGTGATTAAATGCTTTGAAAAAGAATGCTTTCCTCATTACTATCCATGTGCTGCTCTTGATTACTTACCCCTTTTTTTTTTCCCTTGAGTATGGCTATACCAAGATTAAAGAGCCTCTCATTACCTTATTCTTTCTATTGTATTTAATGTTACTCACAAATTTGTACAGCTCTTTCAGAAACACTTAGAGATGTTCCTGCAGATTGCTTTTTTTAATGCTGAAATTATATATCTTGATAATCTGCTTTTAACTGTTAGTAGTGTATGCTTATTTCCGTGTTATTCTTAAGACATTTGTATTTCTATGAGGTTATTTGCACCCTTCATGATGTTTTCTATTATTTATAGCATCAGATTCCTAGCAGTGAATTTTTCTGGCTCAACTGGCTCTTTGCTGTTAGCAATTTCACATTTCCCTCTATGAGGACTGATGCTATGATTGATGTCAGAGGTGCTCTAGATTAGTTTATTTCTAGTGGATGTACTTATGTGGCAAAACAGCTGCTACTGTTGCTGGAATTGGTGTAGCATTAAACTATGTGATGTCTTCTCAGGTTTACTGACTTAAATTATGTGGAAAGAGTTATCACAGATTTACAGCAAATTAAAGGAACCAGAGTTGTGATTCTGGGAGCATTTTTGTTGCACCTTGACAGAGCTCAAGTCTGTGGCATTGCATCCTGTTGTACCAACACATGCTGTTAATGGTCTGTGTAAAGGGCTTAACATTAGAAAGTTGTTTTTACCATCTAAGCGAGCAATTAGATATGAAAATGCCTATGCAGTGTTAATTAGTTGCTCTTATTGGTACCAAGATCAAAGTCTTCAGATAAACAGGATCTTAATGTTTTTAGTGGACGCTTATGAGAGGTATAGATTATCCACCCCTTGCTGGAAAATATTTTAAAAACTTCTGTTGATTTCAATAATAAGATAAATGTGTATGTCTCTGCAAGGAAGGGTGATTAGATTCACCATATCTACTTCTTGAGAGCTCATGGGGATTGACTGGATGAGAAGAGTGGCGGGGACAGACTTCCCCCAGACCTTGATATCTGTATAGAGGGGAACAAGAGGCTGCAACCCTGGGTGTATGTACAGACTGAGAGAGATGGGCTGGGGAGCAGCGCTGGGAAAGAGATGTGGAGACACTTGGAAGTGTCATATCAGGAGTCTAAAAGTATTTGGGGAAATGCTGTTGCACTCCTTCCCAAAACAGAAGAAGCAACAAACATTTTTTGAAGAAGCTGGCACAGGCACATCTGAGCAAAAAGTCTTTGTACTAACTTGCCCAAGTTAGAATGAAAATCCTGTAGAAATAATGACCTTAAAAGATTTTGACAACCAGCCACTTGGTATTTATCCTTCAGCTAGTACAGAAAGAATTCTGAGTGTCATATAGATATAATTGTTTTTTTACGTGTGTCCTAGTGTCCTGTTTCTTTCACATTTCAGAAAGATTTCTCAAATTAGGTCCATAAGTTGCTAAAATTCAAACAAATTCTGTTTTGGAACATGTTCTTAGTAGTGTATTCCCAATTCTGTGCACATTATCCATAAACACTTTATAATAAGAATTTTTATGTTTTTTTCCTTTCTCTAAAATCTTTTGTTCTACTTACAATTAAAACAGTGTACAGTAACAGGAAAACAAGTCTGGGCTAAGTGAAGCATGAGACAACATGTGTTTCATTAAGCTAAAATTAATAAGCTATAAATCATAACTCCATTAATTGTATCAGTGTCTTGATGTACATATATATTCAAAAATGTTTTCAATTATTCATCAGTTAGACATAAATAAAGAGGTGAAAGATTAATAAGTATCTTGATCCATTTGTGAGAGAGATTCCAGAGAGGAAAATATATTCAGTGGTTATTAAACGGGTCAGATACAGCTGTCCTTTTTACTACAGACACAGTTTGTTATAAATACTGTAATACATACTGGTCTGAATTGCCACAAAACCTTTCCTTTCAGAAAGAATCCCAGAAGGAAGCCTTAATCCTGTGGCTCTGTTAGAAGAGTGTAAGTACCAGTCTGAAATCTTGAAACTATTCAAATATAATGAGCGGAGGAATCATGAGTCAATAAGTGTGTATCAACATTTAACATTTTCTCAACACATCCATTGAGTATGTATCTTAATTTCACTTTACTGCCTGACAGTTGAGTAGAACCCTGGATTTCTCTAGCATGTAACAGCTATAGAGCATGGAATCAGAGACAACTGCTCCTACCATGACTTCTCTCCCCCTAAAACTCATACTAACTTCTGCCTGACGTTAATAAGACTTATCACTTGTTCTGATTTTCCATGTACTTTTAAGGAACAAAACTTTTAAAAAAGTTTTAATTTTTTTATGAATGTTTTATGGAATATTGACTTATTAAACTAGTTTTCTTTATAGTGTTTCTCTCTCTATATATGGCTTTTCACTAATTTTTACCCATATTTTTCCTGAGGAATGAATCAATAGCTTAGAGAAAGCAGTAGAATAGCGACATAAAGAGACAAAAGCAAAAATCTGCTCTCTTATCTGCATAGTGGATTTTGATGATGATGATGTTTTCTGACATAATGGAAAAAAAATCATTCATGGATGCTACAGAATAGTTGTGGAGCTTCTCTAATGCTAATACACCTGTCATAATCTGAGAGGTGAATATTAACCATAGAATAATATGTACAGAAACCCTCAATGCAGGTGAAGCAGTTGTTTACCTCCCCTCTATGTACTGTGGCATCCTTGGAGAGGATCTTGATATATATGGACAGACCTGGGATTAGAACTGATCTCTTTTCTTTTATCTTTTTCTTTAAACACGAGTACTCTATACACATACATGAGTTACAAGTGTTTGTTTGAAGTCTTTGTAGCGATAGGTACTATACAATTGTTCCTAGCTCCTAAAGACACTGGTAAAACACAATGAAGGACAGAAATAATTAGCAGTATCGCTGCATGCACATTGGCTACAGCATGCTGTCATCAGGCAGGGAAAAATGTCTAGACAACCAACTCTGCTCCTAGATCAGAATATTCAGTTAAGGAGGATTTTTATGAAGTGTGGAAAAGCAATTTTCCTTCCTGATGGGGTTGTATTGCTGCAGTCAGCTCTCAGACGTTTGGGTCATGGGTGAATGATTTTCAGAGAGCAAATCATTGTTCGTAGGTAGAAGACATAGATACAGATTGACACTTTGTTCTCTCACAATAGGTCCTGCACAAGCACTTTTTAATGACTTCACCACAGAGAACAATGAAGAAAAGATAAGATATAGTTTATAACTAAGGACATATGAAGAAGCAAACACTTACCAAGTAGTCCATTCTGGTCACTCTGCCCTTATTAACATAAGTAGTTTTTAAAAATTATTATTATTTCATTTTTTATTTCTTAAACAATTTGGTGTGAAATGCTGTGAGTAATATCAGGCAGAAAGTAGAGGTGGAAAATGTATGGTCAATACACCCTAGCTTTCATTTGAAGCTTCTGTTGGTAACATATCTCAGCCCTCGCTAAGGCTGTTGTTTCTTTTGAAGAAATGAGGGACTTGAAAGACTGCTGCTCATGAGGATCAATGTGAGTAATGTCAAAATGATATTATAAGGTTTTGAATTCAAGTGGCATATAAGGGTTGGGGTTTGTTTTGGTTCTACAGATTAGCCTGCCACAAACATTCTGATATTTATTTGGAAGTTAAAGCAATTCTGTCACCAGAGAAAGCTGTAAGTGGCATGGCAGTGTTAAAGAGACACGGAAAGGCAGCTGAACTGCAGCTGATGCAGACTTCAAACATGACAAGTTTTTTGACTGACAGAAAAGCTGAACAGTGGCAGAATTTTCCAAGCTCTGTTATCTTGGCACTTCTCTCTACTTCTGCCTCTCTTTATCTCTCTAGCTTTTATCATTCTATTATCTTTGCAACTATAGAGTCCAGTGTTCGAGCTTTTCATTCCCTGCAACATTTGTTTTTTTTATTCTTTCAGGATACTCTACCTCAATTTTGTTGATCAAGTCAGAACAATAAGATACCAATATTGTTATTTTACACTTACATGTATGTGCATATGCAGTAGGAATATTAGGAACTACAGATTACATTAAGAAAGAGGAAGAATAGAAGCAGTATCTTGAAAAATGACATTTTTAATGGATGTTCCGTGGTTCTTTTAGTTTTATTTTGCATGACTCAAAGAAGTATTTTAAAATTTAGGAACATTTGAAAAATAAGATGTTGTGACCAAATTTGATGCAATCTTAATATATGGCTCAACAGGATTAGAACATAACATTTGTCATGATAAAATCATTGGGAAATTCTTAAATATTACTGAAAAGAGTGATTAAGCTATTTTGTCACAAATTTTGATGTAATCAATATGCTCCCAGAAAGTTTTTTACCGTAAATGAGCCAGCAATTTCTGGTATAAACAGGCTGGGAAGATCTTTTAGATAACTTTCTAATGCAAAGCAGCGTTATAGAAATCTCATGAAAGAAAGTAGAATGAGGTAATTGTTTGCTAAGAAATAAGCACAAATCTGTTTAAACTGAGTTCCTCAGACAACAATTTTCTATGCCTATGATGCAGAGAAAATGAAAATGCAGAGTCTGGGTCCACTCAACATCCTGTCACCTCCCTACTTTTCTCTCCTGTCATTTTTATTTTGGAAAGTATGGGTGCGAACTGCCACAGGAGAGTCTCTCTAGTTTCTTATTATATACACTTAGATAAAACTATTTATTTCTGGCTTTCCTAGATTCATTCCTTTGGATACTGTCCTCTCTTCCATCAGATAAGGAAAATCAGAAAAGGAAATACAAAGCAAGTTGTACACGCTTTTGGTTAACTTAGGCTACCTGAGAAATGATAGCTGAACTGGACCTTTTTTTTTTTTGTAAAATAGGTGTAGAAATACAGAAGTCCTAGAAATAGGACAATGGTACTTCTACAAATAATATAGAAGCTCAGTGTACACGTTGTATTTTATCTGATTGCCTGTAGGCTGAACTATGATATTTTACACAGTTGCCAGCGCATTTGAATTGTTATTTTTATTTAATGCATTAAGTTATGCATTAATTGACAATAAAGAGGCTCAGGTCTTAGTCAGTTGTCTTTTGTAGATACCCAGAAGGTATTTATTAGTGAGGAGGAAGAAATAACAATCTACATTTGCCATAATCCTTTTGCTAATGGCAATGCTTTGACGTGTCTGCTGTGGTACTGGTTTATTGTAGCATCTGTTGCTTCATGACAACTCCCTTTGCCGTTTTTGTGTCCCAAAGCCTTGTGCCAAAGTATTACTTGAATGCAAATTCATCAACTTACTGCTCGAACGTTTCAGGGAGTATTACTTTCCTTCAGTGCAACCTCGAGACAGGTTTTACTGGTACGCTTTGCACTTCTTTTTTGTTTGTATTGTGTTCTACCTGCCTATTCTCTTCCTTTCTGCAGCCTGATTATACTGCTCCTTGTTCAACAGTCAGCTTACAGTTTGGGGTAAACAAGATTTTAACCCTAGAATTGATGTTGTCTTATGTACCAGTGGAATCTGATGTTGCTAGTTTTAGATACAGTAACACTAATTGTTCCCATTAACTGATGCTTAACTCTGTAACTGCTACTGAGTTGATAACTCAAAAGAATAAAGTCTGAGAATGCCAAGGACAGAATTCTGGAAAAAACAAGATGATTTCTTTCCCTGATCAAATACACTAAGATTAAGCCTTTCTTTTTAGTTTTTATTTATATACAGTGACAGGTTGAGACAAGGTGACAAAGAATCTAAGCAAAAATGTGGTTTAGGAAAGAATCAGTTCAGACACAAAGGTGATTTTGACTGTTTTAGTCTGTTCACGACCTCTGCCCTTCCTCAGAACAACACAAGGATGTAGGACACTAACAGTTTCTACTGGTCTGCAAGGTTGTCTGTTCCCTCCTGTGACAAGATTCAGAGTCAAGTACAGCTTTGATGTGGAAATGCCTCAGACATTCATCTTATAATGAGCTCCTTCAAAAGACAAAAAAATTCTAAATCAAAAAGAAGTCACATATAATTTAAATGGGAAGTTGCATTTCTACTGTAGAAAAAGTAATTTGAGATGACAGGACAGGAACAAGATCTGTTCATGGTTCTCTTCTCACACACCATGACTTCGCAGGCAATTCCTGGATTTCTGCTGCTTCATGCCACAGTTTCAGTGTAGTCCTGCTTGAGAAGTCCTTTCCATTCTTTCTGGACACAGGCCATTTATTCTTTGTTGTGAATCTCCTGTCTATTCTTTCCTGTGTTCCCTCTAATTTTTTCTCCCTTGACTGTGCTGACTAATCTCCCATTGTCATCTGGGACAATCTCTAGAGTTCTCAGACAAATACAACACACAAATAAATACTGTCTGAGTTACCCTGTATCCAATACTATCCAATAGAGTATAGTATATCTATAGTAGAGTATCCAATACTCTACTATAGATAGGAACAATGGCAGAGAGAACTATAATGCCAAATACATTAATTTTATTTCCAATATTTTATATGTCTTGTGTGTGCCTGTCTGTGTGCATGGGCTTATGATAGTTTCCAATAGCTGCAGACTCACTTTGTCTCTGCTAATAATTAATTAAAGTAAAGCTCTGAACTAGCAAAAGAAAAACAACTTTTTCAGTCGTTACATAGTCTTCCTCACCCTTCTCCCCACTTCCCCCCCCCCCAAAAAAAAAAGCTTAAAAATACACACAAAAACCCAAAAACCTGCAAGTAGTAATGATGATAAAGGAAATCTAAAATGTAGCAAAAACCTCATTGTAGTTTCAGGTTTCAGCGTATCTAATTTTTCCTGGTTCTATGCAAAATCTAACTCCTGGATCTCTGAGTTGGTACACAAAGCTGATGCAGATAGCATCCAAAGCAATGTCAGTTTCACTGTCTGTCTCTGCATGGTTTATCCCTGGCCTTCAGCCTCCTTACTGCGGAGTCCTTTAAAAAATTGTCCTTTCAGAATATCCTGGCATTCTAAAATAGTATGCAAAATACATATTAAAATAACCTTTCTTAACACAGTGATTTTCAGCAAGCTTCTCCACTTTGTTTTGAGCCTTCCAAAGTACGGTCTTTTAGACCTGTGTGTTAAAGTCTGCATAGTAAGCTTATTTACACACTTTCCCTCATATTCCAGCAGATATTTTCTTGTTATCTACCTGCCCAGCATCCAGAAGGCTGTGGAATTAATTTGAGGGAGTTAATTTGCTCTCCTGCCTGGCTTCTACCCTGCTACAATTATTCTCATAGATGTTATTGTTGCATTTACTAATAGTATACAGAACCAAACCCCAAATTTCAACACCATCCACTGTAAGTGGGGCGAATAAGTTGTCTATTTTTTTCAGTGTTTTCACTTACCATCTGCACTACATCAAAATAACCTATTTTTAAATTGCATAAATTACTGGAGTTGAAAGCTCTCTAACAAAATCCCAGCGTTACCAGATGAGTTTAATATTTGGTACCCAGTTGTGTTATTTTAAGTCCAGTTGTAGACTAGCAATCACAGCAGTTGTCACTTGGTGGAGCCAGATTACTCTGCAAATTGAATGTGCTCTACAAACGGCTTATGTAAAAGGTCTCAAAGGCAGGATTTATAAATAGTGCATTGGAGAAAGATAATCAAAAAATTCAGGATTTCAATAAAGCCTTGGAGGAACCAGAAGTTTTACAGCGTTGCTTTTAATTACTCTAGCATGGGAGAAATAAAAGACTTGATAGCTGAAGCAAAGACTGTCTCCTTTTGTTGGAATAAAATGGAAATATATTGTAGATGTTCAGTAATGTATGTGCAAACCTGAGAGGAGCAGATGATAGCTGTCATTCTCAGTACAGTTTAAATTCAGATTGCTAATTCTAAACACTTTTACAGTTTACAAACATTTTTTTTTCCTGCTAATATTTTTAACTTCTGCCATTTTAGCATCTGTATTTTAAATATTCTTCTTCATAAAATCTGGAAGGGTACCCAATTTATCTCTAGTG
>WBMW01003634.1:189164-223471 GCA_013396635.1 Penelope pileata | reverse complement strand
AAAAAAAAAAAAAAAGGAAGGATACCAAACTATAAATGCCTTCTCTATTCTCTTCTGTGTATAGAGGACTCTTAGGAACTCCTCCTTCACAATTTCTTTCTGTTCTTTTCTTATGTAAGGGACAATATTCAGAGAGTTGACAGTAGTAGAAGCTCCCTTTGATTCTGAATTTTATGTTGTGCATACTGCCGCCATGTTGATACTCAGACATCAAATAAGAGTATGCGTATTCTCTGAATTTTTTCTCCTTACGTGGTATTTCTTTGCATTGAATTGCTTCAAGACAGAAGGATGAAGATAGGTGTTTTTGAGGAGGTGCACAGACTAGCGTGTGAGTGAAGTCTTACACTTTGCATATATTCTTTAGACTCATTTATGGGGAATGGACTCCATCAGTTGGGCTCCACCCTGATATTTTTTTTTCATAATATATTGAATGTATGATGAAGAAAGTTTTTTGCTGGTTTGTGACCCCATATGCCAGAAGAAGCTGGTTGGCCCAATCAGCCAGCTGTTGACAGATATGTCTGGTAATAAGGGTTGTAGAATAGAGAGAAGCCACAAAAGTAGGGGAGTGGAGCTTAGGGTTTGCCAGGTAGAGGGGTTTGTGCTTGAAAAACCAACTTAGAAGACAAAATACCCAGCAACGTAATAGCATCGCAGTTCCACACAATGTGTGGCTTTCCTCACAGCTCTTTCTCATGTCCGTTGTAAAGTTCATCTCCGTGATCCACTGAATCAAATGTCAGTTGAGATTTTCATGCCCTTGAGGTACTGGCAAACCTGACATACAGTCTACTTGTAACTGTTCCTCTCCTATTATATGAAAAAGCGAGGACAGCAAATTCTGTTGGCGCAGTGTCCTAGATTTTACATACAAAAGCATAATAAGAACTGAAAAGATTTACTAAACAACTACATTTCCTCAATTATTTCTGTGTAGAATCTGTTCTTTCCAAGTGAATAGAAACATAAATCATGAAAATGAACCATATTTGTAGAGCATCTTGATTTATTGCTGTGGACACTGCAAAGATTTGTATCTTATGTAGAATTAATAACTACAACCACAGTTTATGGAAAGTCAGGAAGGAAATTACTGGTAAAGAAGAACAAAGATCAATAGAAGAAATGAGACCTGCTGAAATAACGAAATTATTTTCACATGCCAAGAAGGACAGGATGGCCTCTCTTAATGCTGCTAGATGATAGTAGGGACGAGATGAAAATGAAGCATTGGTTCTGTATACACTGAATAGCTGGAAGGAGGCCCTGTGATGACCTGTGTCTGGGTGATTATCCAGAACTGCTATTAGTCAGCCAAAATGATGGAGAAGGTTAAGTATTAGATTGTGTTCTAGAGAAAGAAGGCTGTGGAGCCTTTTTTATTTTTTTTTTTCCCTATGAATGACTTTATTGCTTTTTTAATACTTCTAAGTCTGGCAATTTGCATTGGGTTACATCCCTTTTTCTCAGGGTAAACAGTACGTTAATTACCTCAGGTCATATAGGATGTTTGACTTCCACGAACAAGGGAAACAAATTTTTTAGTGTCTTCCTTTTTATGATTTTCTTNTTTTTTTTTTTTTTTCTGTGATGCCATTTGGGCTAACTCTGACAACAATAGAGAGACTCTTCAACAGAGATTTGCATCATCAGTGAAACAGTAACCATTACTTGTTCTTTTTCTTCTTCTTTTTTATTTTATTTTATTTTATTTTATTTTATTTTATTTTATTTTATTTTATTTTATTTTATTTTATTTTTTAATGGAGATTTGCAAATAAAATCCCTGATTTAATTTATTTTCTAGCTGGTATCCCTAGTTTCTCTCCTTCTGTATAAGCTACTTGATTTTATATGATCTTATTTCTATTCAATTTATTGCTCTTCTCTTTTTTACTGTCATCCCTGTGGTGTTGTATCATCAGGAAATTTCAGTTCTCACTGAATGCATCTTCATCCAGGTTACAGTCAATCAGTCAGTAAATCCCTACCCTCTGAAAACATAGTCAGCACCAGCTGTAGCTCAATTAAACTCAACACTTGAATAGTTCACAAGAGAACCAACACTTGTATACACACATTAATCAAATAAATCCATATTAATCTGTAGATGTATTCCAAATTTTCAGTTAATAGCTTGGACAATAAAGTGTGGGCTAGAGTTATGTGATGGAAGAAGGAGATAATTAAGCCTTCTCATAATGTTTAAACTTACGGTGTCCTTACTGACACGCACACTGAACAATGTAGGCTGAGGTAACCCAAAAGATACGTTCTTTATATACTTGAGCATTGACAAGCACTTCTGCTGAGTAATACAAGCAATTCAGCTGTTAAGAAAATACTTGATGTGTTCCTATTTTGAAAATACAGAAAAAAAATAGCTTTTGATTTTTTTTCCCAGATTGGGGAATGAACCAGCATACAAAAAGAAGGTCATTTCTGTACATAGTCCTAAATCAGCTGTAAAACACTACAGATCAATTTATATATACACTATTGGGACTAAAGCCCCACAGAATGTCTGTTTGCATTTCTTAATTCTACACATATTACAAATAACTCCCAAGGAGTACTGAGCTCTTAATCTGTACCTAGGACAATTTGTATGTAACAATATGCACTTAAGTCCCACTCATTTCATGTTAAAGACACAATTGAGTATTGACCAGATCATGGGACTGTACAATATGGGCATTAGACCCCTACTGTAAAGCACTTTAGCTTACAGAAGAGGTCTGTGGAGAGTAGAGGCTGTGTCAGTCTGTAACCATGGGACTTGAAAATTCATCTATTTGAATAAAGGAGAGTGTGAGTGTGATACCACAATGATTTTGGATTATATACAAGTAACTGAAATTATGCAAGAAGTTTATTCCAGCAAACTCAGTGGAAGTTCTAGCACTTCCACAATGGGAGTAAGAAGTATTTCACCTGCTGACTCTGTCACAGAATGATTTAAATTCTTGCCACCTCAGTCTGTGGGGTTTTTTTTTGGTTTTGTTTTGTCTCGTTCTTAATGAGTAGTTCTATATTAAGCTAATCTGGAAACAGGTAGGGAAAGGAAAGAAAACATGTGAGAACTTGTTTTGAAAAGTGTACCTTTTTTTTTTTTTTCCAAATCGGAGATTAAGAAAAATGTCAAGCTAGCCAAAGTTTGGAGTTGGTCAAAAGAGGGAGTACATTTCAGTTTTCTGGCTGTCTAGTATCATGTTAATTAAATCTGTTCCTAGCATATTTCAAACAAGGTCATCTGGGCCATCCAGATTTCTGTGTAGATACTGTTCCAAAATAAACATTACTGCCACTGACTGGAAATTACTGAAATTACTTTTGTCATAAAATTACTAGTTGTCAAACTGAAGTACACTGAACTTACTTTGGGACAGTTGTCATGGTCCCACACAGTAGAAACAGAGGTGGACAAATAGATCTAGCCTCAAACCAGAATAATTAAAGTTCATAAACTCTACCGAGATTAAGTCCTATCTGTAGTAAAATGTTTGAATGTTTGCAGATGGAATATATGTGCATCTCTGATTTAGTGGCAGAGCATAAAAGACCCAAGACAGCTTGGTGTTCATGACACATTAGGAAAAGGCTTAGCCTTACATCTCTTGTTTAGACCAGGTTGTACAACAAGTTGAACCCAATCAGAGAATGTCAGAGAAAGCATGTTTTCTCTTTGTGAAAACTTTCGATGAACTTGGAGTTCACACCAACAAAGAGTGAAAAATGCTTCAAATCTAGAATTACACTGGATAAAAAGATATTTTTTTCATTGCTGCAGTTGAAGTGGATTGTTCTTTGCAGTGATGGGAACATTTTTGATGATAGACTGGTATAGACACAGCCGAGAAAATGTTTTGCTTGTCACAGGCCTTCAGCAATGATCCTTCCTCTGGCTGACAGCAATGATATGCACAGATCACTTCCCACACCCTTTGCAGTAATTGAGTTGGATTGCTTGAAATGAAATCATGTGCTGTTTCAACAGCTGTTTCAGCTAGGACCCAAACATTCTCAGTTCTAAGTAGGAAAGGTCCAGACCTGGGAAGCTATTAGAAACAGCTTTTTGTAATTATGGCACCCTTCCTTCTTTTGCTTCATGACCTGAGCTTTAAGAGACAGAAATTTGTTTCACAGCTTACTTAAGTCAGTGGAATTCTTTATATTGGCTTTAATATCTATGGATCCAGTCCTAGCAGGTCTTTAGGAAACATTATTCGTTTAGTGGTGAAAAGATTAGGTATAGAATTGCTAAATGACAGGAAATTTTCCAAAGTTATCTTAAAATCTTTACCTCACTGGTACTTTTCTATGTGTACTGTTCCTGGCTTCAAAATAATTCTTATAGAGCATCATTAACATCCCATATATTTGCTGTAGGTGTTGAAATCACCAGTGTGTTCTTTTGGGTACTCCTAGATACCTAGTTGCATTTGAAAGACAGAGAGATGAACACTAGTGAGGACATGACTTATGATCTGAAAAGCTTGAGCATCCTTTGGTGTAAGAGAAAGCTTCATATTATCTGTCTTCAAAAGTTTCAGCTCCAATCCTGAAACTTTAACTCATCTTTATTCAGTTTAAACAGAAGCACAGAAAACAATGCCATAGGCTACAGTGTCGTGCTGCTTTAGGGTGTCAGTGAAATAACTTGTGGATATTTAGAAGTGCTCAGTAAAGCGTACATTACAGCAAGGATTGGAAGACAGGAAGAACAGAGATGCCTACAAATAACCGAATGTTTCCCTAGGGTCTAAACATTAATGACTTTAATTAGATTATAATTGCTCATGGAAGCGTAGCTTGCACAAGATAAAAATACCTGACATTACATTTGCAACTAGGCAACGGCATCAGAAGCAAAAGCAGGTTTAATGTTAAATACAAATTATTTACTAAGTATAAGGTATCTGAGTGCACAGTATATAGTGTGTTCTCAGGATGTACACATGTATTTGTAAGATGGCAGCACTGCTTCATAATTTCTAGATCTGACACTGAGCTGCAGTGTTGGAGCTGAAGGCTTGGATTGACTGTAAGGCTAATGGACGTAAATGTATATTTGATTGAATGTATTCATGAATCTGTGTTTTTTGTCTGTTTTCATCTTTACACTTGTGAAAAGACACTTCATCAAATATATTTAGAATGTCCTATCCTTGTCTTGAATGAGACTCTTCAGTCCTCAATGCAGAGGATCTAGATATTCACACAATATTTATAGCTCTACAAATTAAAAGCCAGATTTAGATTCACTAATTGCATTTCAGCTAAACCAGTCCTGTTGCATTCCAGGAAGTTTGCTATGTGGGGTTATCAGGTGTGGGTGCAACGTGGCCGAATGATGACTATATCCTTGAGAATCTCAGGAACTACTGCTGGGAGCTATATGCTGCTGGCAGATGCACCACTGCAACAGAGTGCGGCCTGTTCTGGAAGCCTGCTGGTTGCCAGCCTGTAAATGTCATATTGGGCAAGTACGAGATGAGTTAAGAAAAGTGAATCTATTCTCAGAGAACTGGCAATCTAGCTAATTAATTGGATAAAATAATCCCTAAGGGAGAAACTTTTGCCCTTAGCAAGAGTCTTGATGAAACTTTGCCACAAGGAATCTTTTTCTCTTTGCTGCACAGTGGCACAACCATGCCAAGAAGAGTGTGGAACATCTCCTTTCTCCTTGACCAACCTGTAGGGAAGTGACGAAAATTCCGGACAAGTGAGTTTTAATCTCAAAGGTAAAAGAAAACTGCATCCCACTCTCCTCCACCCTGTTTAAGTGTACTAGTCACTAAACAACCGAAAGAAGTATAGGACCATAATAAAAACACTTCAACTGAAAAGGGGCAACTGCTGTGTGTTGGTGCAGAATCCTGTGCAATATGACCTCCTGGAGAATCCCTGCTGTGTCAAGTCACATGGGAAGAGTATCAGATTTTCTGCTCCTGGTTCCTCATATACCAAACTGATCTTCTGTCCAGCAATGCTCTGTTAAAAATAGAATGCTCTGTTAAAAATAGAAGTATTCACCATTATTAGAATCTGTTCACACTATTAATAGTATGATTTTATTTACTTATTTTACGTTGACTTTTACAGAAAGTATGAGGGCTGCTCCCAAAGTAATGCCACCTATTTTGGTATGTTGGCTTACAGCATCAGAAGTGGATGTTGATGACAGTGACAGTGGGTCACCTCCACTGGTGCAGATTTTGATGAGTGTGGCATGCAGGCTTTTGTTCATCGCTGGTGAAAATGCACAGCTAATGGTGGTGACTACTTGAAAAGTAGTGTTTTGTAGCAGAGAATTTGCTCTGTGAAATAGTGTTATTGTGCTCTTCATATCTGTTGTAGTTTCCATGGAAATAAATAGACGGCATTACTTTCGAAGTGACCTACATAGTTGCTTGTCAAGATGATTTTAAACTTAGATAAAATACCAAAATTGTAAAAGTATGACTCTCTCTCTCTCTTTTTTATTAATTCACTTCAAAAACATTGAGGGAAAAAGTAAAAATATGTTATAATGTCATAAAAGCCTAATACTGGATCTGAAACGTTGCTTGAGGCAGCAAGTATTTACACATTGGAAACATTTAATGACTGACTAACAATAAGGTGTTAGCTCTATAGCATACAGACTCAAATGATTCACAATCAACTATAACTTGAGAAAGCTCAGCAAACATTGCCTATAATGTAAATAAAGAGCTCTGCAACTCTTGAATATGTAGTGCAGCTGAGCACATGCAGCTCCACTAAACAGAAGAAACAAAAGAATGAATGTAGATGATAATGTACCATTGGAGGTACTGATCCCATGATGCTTGTTCTACAGAGACTTAATAGCTATGTTATTAGTTATGCTAAAATATTATTGTAGAGGTTGTAGGTCTTTATTTTTATTTTTTCAATCTTCATCTTTTAAAGTAACAAAATTACTTCTCTAGCAAGATCATTAACTTTCATATCATTGCTTCCTGGATTAGGTTATTGGCATTGACCCCCAGGTCTCAAGAGTAGCTGCAGGTCTTTTCAACTAGGATAAACAGCACTACAATTAATTTACTTCTGCAAGTCTCTGACCTCACTGGTATGGCAAATAAAGTGTTTCAAGCAATTGTAAGAGCATTAGTTAGTCTTAATGAGAACACTATTGACTGCTACTACACGATGTTTTACCTTTCTAAGATAAAGCCATAGCTTGCTGGTGATAATGTGAAAAATAGGTCAGATGAAAATGCTAGAGGCCAAATCCTGAGATCTTTATTTCATTTTTATGCAATTTGTGCTCCTTTTGATTTTAGATGAATCAAGCTTTCAGCTGAGAGTTCAGTTAGGAAATTGGGAGAGAAAAATGTTCTTTAGCTCAATACTCTCTACTGATTTACATTTTATGTGGTGGTGTTTCCTTGAAAAATTGTGGGTCTTTTAACACTCTTTTATATTCCTTACCATAGCTATTATCATTTGCTTCATCTAATTATTTTTTAACCTACTTTTCTTTTTATACTTCTTTGACTGCTTTAACACTGTACCTGCCGTAATGTTTGTCTTGGGACTACCTCCCCAGCCTTTGAACAAAATGCATCCAGGAGGATAAGAGAGGCACTGTCACACATTTAGTGATCTAGTTTTGTGATAACTCATTTTCCCTTACCTTCAATTGTATTCAAAGAAGAAAGCTCTCAAAGCAAGATTTATCTTTTTCCATTTGTTTCTACAGAATCCCAGGGAATCTTTGGCTCCTGCATTGCATAAGCAAATGCTGACTTACTGTGAGGGGGTGGAGATCCAGAAGTTCAAATCTTCCTCTCCCTTCCTCCATAGTCAGTGATTTATGAGCTTGGTGTACCCTGGCTTGTAGGTAAAACAGTCCTGTTGTGTGACCGCACAGCCCTTCTTCATCTCTCCCTGTGAAAACAGGGGCTATATGGGTACATTGTAAGAAACATCATTTTGTTGTTTTGGCCCTTGTATTCTTTATGCAAGTTAGCAGCTTAAATAACAGAAAAAAACCTACTTCGAGTTTCACATAGTGCAGGAAAATTAGTGTTAAGTACTTTATATGTTGAATAACAGAATTGATGCTGGAGGAAAAGCCATATTTTTTGGGATACTTTGATTCATTACTGTTGTGTCAGTTATTTATTATATTTCTTTTAAGAAAACACATTGTAAAAACGTGATACAACTACACTTTAATTGTATGCTAGAACAGTCTTCACCAAGGAAACATTATTGGTAATTGATTAGTTCTGAACTCAAGCAGCATTAACTCACCCCTTATTTCAGGGAAAATTTAAACAAATGTGTGACTTTAAATGCTCATAAGTTTACAATTACTGAACCATTTTTTCATTAGCCATGAATAAATTTTTCTTCCTCTAGGAGAATTTATAAAACAACCTGGATTGACATGTGGAGAATTATCCATTTTTAAGATTTCCATGCTTGAAAATTTCAATCAGGACATATGGTGAGAGCACAGTTTATTTTTCATGCTAGCTTAACTCAAGTGACTGAAATGATTTTACTCATGCTTTCCAAAATAATTCAGCACTGGGCTGAGAACAATTGCAGACATTTCTGGCATGACAGATTTTTCTGAGAAAGTTAGGAGCCACTGAAGAAGGGGAGGGGTGAACAAAGGTTGAAATTCTTCTTTAATGATAGTGGTCACTACCAGCTGGATCCCAAAGAAACTTGGGCTATACACTCAAATGAGCAATAATGGAGGATTCCAGTGGAAAATTAATCGACTGACAAATACTTTTTATGCTTGATGAACTGTAATTGCATAGGAAGGCCAAATGCTAATGGTAGAACATAGCCTAACCAAGAAGATTTATGCTATAGTTGTGGGGATCATTCCTTGACTATCTCCTCAAAGCAACAACTATAATTGAAAAAACAAAAACAAAAACAAAACCTCCAACAATCACTACCAAAAAAAGTAACGATGATGAAAAACTAGCCATTGCTCATGTCCTCTTCTGCCTTTTTTTTTTTTTTTTTTTTTTTTCCCCAGCTTGTAGTAAGCTACAAATAGAAAATTACAGCCAGTAAAAGTAAAGCAAGTAAGACATCAGGACATTCATTTCTGGACAGAATTCAGTCATGCAGCTGTACCCTGAAACAGTACACAATCCACTACGTCAATACCTCGTATTTTAAACAGAATTATTGGCTTATCTAGGTTTTGTTCTGCCCTTTATATAGTTTGACAGAGGTGTTGCTGGATCAGTTAGCCAAATCAGGTTTTTGGCATGTTTTGTGGAAAGTCTGTCATACAAAAAGAAACTAGAGTTATGTCAGCAGATCCCAGAAATAGCCAGAACGCAACAGTCCATCAGAGCAGTATGCAAACAGAGCAATCCTATCTCAAAGGCAGTGTCAGTGCTAGCTCAAGTGTTCTCATCATTGTAGAACAAAGTTAATTCTGTTACCTGAAGGCTGAGAGGAAAAGGCTAAGTTGCTGTCACTACAGAAAGACAAACCAGAGGAGGGAAGTGCAGGCTAATCTACTTGCTAGCCCAAGCAATAGTCTACATATTCCAATCTTTCCCTCAGTAAAAAAAGTTACTGGCTTGGTTTCCCGAATGTCTGACATAAAAAAAGTAAGTAGAGGTTTATACCGGTTCTATAGCTCTCACTTTGCCAATGATCAGAGTCTGTCTTGAGGTATTATAGAATCATTATGGGTATGTTAACTGAATTCCTGGGCTAATGAGCAGTATTTCTCAGCAGGCTAATTGCTTCAGATGTAACACAGTCTTGATGCAGTTATATTGTTTATGGTCAGCTGTTGCCAAGATAGTGATTCTTGCATTGCAGAAAACCTTGTGTTGTAGTACAGTAGAATAAACATGGAGACAAAACTTATGAGTTCAAATACATCTCAGAAAAAGAATAAGAAGGAAAAACAATGGTAAATGCTAACATTAATATAAAGGTAAAGAAATAAAATCTGCCTAGAAAGAAAAGTAAGCATAGAGTTTAAAAAGACGTCTAGCTATTGCTACAAGTGGGTTTTAAAACAGAATGGCTACAGCAGTGAGGGCAAGCACAACTATGTTGGTGCCTTGCAATGGAGCTCCTTAGGTCTAAAAGAAGAAACTATGTGGTACTATCTATGAGTCTAAGCAACTAGACTTTAAGAATCCCTTCCACAAGATCTCCCTAACTTTTTGTAGTATTTCTCTAAGTATTGATAAGGCAAGCGGTTGCAAGTCAGAACAACGATTTTTTGTTACTTGCTATTCTTTAATACTTCTTTTTTTTCTCCAGCTGGTAAGTGTTCAGAGCTTTGCTTAATTCTTTCTGTTCTTATTTAAGTTAATTCAGTTTTGTAACTTCTACTTGTTTGTTCAGGAAATGAAGCAAAATTCTTGCTATTTTGTGCTACAGAAAAATCCCTCAATTTCAGTTAAGGAGCTGTCTTAATGAAAATTGTTCACCATCCACTGAAACAAAATGATCGCTGGAATAGATATGACCATTTCTAAGATACCACCTTGGACACTGAATGGAGTACAAGTTTTCCCTTCTGAAGCTTTCTGGATTCAGCCTTTAGCTGTATCATTATTACAGAGTAGAAAAATCAGAAGAAATTACAAAATGAGAAATATAGGTAAAGTACATTTTTCATTTAGGTTTTTCTTCTTTATCCTGTCTTTTTCTTTCCTAGCCTGCCATAAATGTGAAAGGTATATGAAACCTTTTTTCCCCCCTTTTTCTGAGAACAGCAAAGCCTGTTTGAATTAATAAATGAACTAAAGGTAAATGAACTTTGACAATGAATAATGAGCAAAATCTCTATATAACAAACCCTTTTTATATGCCTGTCAAGAGGACATGCAACTTTTAAATGAATCACCTTTAAATGAATACAATATATCAAAGGAAATTTAAAATCTACTTTACTACTTAAAACATTTTAGTGCCTCATTAATGCAGTTCAGGTTAGCCAGATTGTTAAGTGTCCATCACAAATCATAGAATCATGGAGTGCCTTAGGTTGGAAGGGACCTTAAAGACCATCTAGTTCCAATCCTCCTGCCATGGGCAGGGCTGCCACCCACTGGATCAAGCTGCCCAGGGTTCCATCCAATCTGGCCTTCACTGCCTCCAGGGATGGGGCAAATTAATGACAGAGTGTAAGAAATTGTCTTCTCTGCCAGTAAATGTTGCCTAAGTTCAGTTAGAAACTCATATGTTGTTAAGATTATATTAACAAGATGAAAATTTCCAAATAAATTGTGCTTTTATTAAGTGCTGTTAATTTTTATTCTTTCTGAGCCTTAGGAGTTACTTACATGTTTAATATGACTCAGATTATATGTCCAAAACATTTTTAAAGTATTTCCTTCTCTATTCTGAAAGAAAATCTGGCATTTTTAGAAACATTCTTAAAACATGATTTGTTCGTATTTCCACGCAGTTAGCAAATATGCAAGTTTCAGTTGGCTTCCAAATTCCAAATACAAGCTGAGTGTTTTGATCTTGTCTATGCAAACTGGACCAAAACAAGTTATGCTGCCACATGGATTGCTGTGTTAACAGCAGTTTCTTTCGAGCTAATGAAAGAGCCTGTTTGGTTAGGCTCACAAACTCTGTCTGAATTACCAATGAATGGTTTGTGCCAACTCACAGCAAGACTGCAGTTAAATCAGTGTATAGCATATTTTATTTTCAAGATTACTGGCCAGGAGTTTTTGGCAAAATATTAGAAACAAGCTTAAATTTGAGATTCCAGCTGAAACACATGCTTGAAGAAATAGGTAGATCTTACTGCTTGTAGAATTAATCATCTTGCGGGAAAAACTAGTTTTATGATGGCTCACAACTTAAAATAATGTTTGGGCTTTTATAAATTGTGTTTTGATTGGTGTAAAACAAGATATTTCAATACAGAATTGAATGGCGATAATTTTTGTGAGGTTGAACTGTACTCAGGTGATTCTTAAACATCATGTTCTGGCTGGTCACTTCTTTCTGAAGTCCATTCAAATTTTTCAGTTTTTTGTAGTAGGGCCCTTTGGTCATAGAATGGCTCTTTCAGCTCCACTGACAACAGCTTGGCAATTCAGAATCTGCATGCAGTTTTCTTCAGGAGACTCTGCACTTCTGTATACCTCTACTTTTTATAGTCTTTCAATTCTGAGTGTCTTACACCATTTTAATTATGGTAAATATATGTTTTAGATGTTTATTTGATGGACTAGGTAGTTTATTTTTAACGTAAGTTTTTTTTCAATTAGTTTTACTACTCTTAGTAGTCTGTTGTTTCACAAAGTGATTCTGGGATCACCCTCCTTGCTGCTATAAGAAGCAGGACATAAATTAGAGGCAGTGTGCTAGTGCCTGTGGAGTGAGGGAGTGGGGGCAGTGTATCATTGGAGAAGGTGAATAATAGGTGATTTCGTATTGGTACAGAGGGGTTGTAGCACTCTTGTGGTAAGCTTGAATGTGTGTGGAAACATACCTAAAGAGAATGGGGAAAAATGAAAGGGTTGATTGGTCTCTGATTCTTGGTTACTCTTACAAAATTAGATTCTGAAATCTATTTCACAGTTTTCTTCTGTTAAATGATTTTTACTTCTATCATCCCTGAAGACTTGCACCAATATCCATTTTAATAGATCAGATATTTAATATTGATTGTATTGAGCTTACAGCCTTCCTGCTGTGTTTCCACTCTTTTACTATTATTAGGACTGTGATTTCAGTAGGGGAAAGGAAAAAAACACAACCAAAACACCAACCAAGCAACCAACCAAAGAAGCCTACAGTAGCATTTTATACTAACCGTCTCCAGACTGAGGTCTTTGGTGAAGAGGACCAAAGTGTCTTTAATATCTCAATTAATTTGCAACTTCTGCTCCCTGGCCATAGCACGGAGAGCAAAAGCAATGTTCAGAAGCTGCTTGATTCTCCTAGCTGCTTCCATGCTCTGCAGACAAACTGCTATCAGACACTGTCTTGAGCTGGAGATATTCCTTGACATCACAGAGGAAACAGTTTTTTTGCTTTTTGTTTCCCCAGTTATGCCAGTTCTATATTCATGTTTGTAGATGGTTGCTACCTCAATCTGTATAATAGAAAAAAGACTAGAATGGGACTAGAACAAAGACATTTAAATTAACCATACAGTGGCATTCTGAAGCCTGCAGGCTTACCAGAAACAGTTTTATTGATCAAATTATGCTTTATGAAAAGCCTGCTGAAATTGAACTTTTCAGACGAGTATTGTGCAAGTATCACAGTGGTTACTGATGGTCATGCATGAAGTTGAATATGTGGTCTGTTTTACTAATAGCATCAAAATCGATCTTTCTTGGATCTTCTCACTGTTTTCAAATTCCAGGATAGGGATCTAGGGACTACTAATTGGCCTGTTACACAGAAACCTCTTAGGAGGACTCCAATGGCACTTGATGTCCTCAGGACTTATATAATTATATATCTTAATTAGTGAGTGGCATACTTGCTCTCGTAAAAAAGAGAGCAGCTTCCATTTCTCAATGTTTACCTACTTTTAGACAAAGTTTGTACTTCTAGAGGATATTTGGAGGTTATGTTCCTAAGGGCTAGCTGCCTTAGTGCAACAAGATCCTGCTTACTTGGATGTCTAAATATTAAGGCAATTTGAGGAGTAATTAAACCTAGGGCCAGAGTGAGAGGGTACATGGCATCTCCCCAGAGGTCCAGTCCAACCAATGAAAATGAAATCCACTAAGCACAGCTTGGTAGTAATATAAGACACCATTTCTTTGGTCAGGTACAATTAGTAGTGAGCTTGCTGCATACTTTGCACCAGTGGAGCTTGATTAGATGCTGTTTAGATACATATATGTCCAAACTGATAATTCTTTCTTCAAGAAGAACTTCATCACTGCCTTCATCGCATCCTTCTTCCCCACCTGGAATAGATGGTATACCCACATGCAAGGAGGTTCAGGTTAGATATTAGGAAAAACTTCTCCAAGAGAGTGGTCAGGTACTAGAACAGGCTTCCCAGGGAGGTGGTATAGTCCCCATCCCTGGAGATGTTCAAGGTACATTTGGATGTGGAACTGAGGGACATGGTTTAGTGGGTAATAGTGGTGGTGGGTGTGCAGTTGGACTAGATGATCTTGGAGGTCTTTTCCAACCTTGATAATTCTATGATTCTACACCTACACAGACCCATCCCTAAGCAGAAAATGTTTGAAATAAATGGAGGAATCAACATGAAAAGAAATATAAAAGAAATATGGAAAAAAAAAAAAGAGAGAGAGTGAATTGGGAGCAGACCAGCAAGCAAAACCTGGTTTGATACTGCCAGAAGTCACTTGTTGGCATCACAACTATTGTCTAGGCCTAACAGAGCATCCTCCCTGTTGCAGGCTGTGATCAGCCTGTGGTCCATACACTGGGCTCACAGGACCAGGTACAAAAAGTAAGGACCTCTGTATGTGAAGTTGTGGAATTGTTTCTCAGCCACAAAGAAATTTGTGGAAGGCAGTATAGGTTCATAAAAAGCTAGAGCATTTCCAGCAAGATGGGTGTGCAAGGAGGGGAATCTGTACTCCCAGAAGAGGGAGGTCTTGTTACCTTTGATCCCTGAGACAGGGTGGTGTATACATGTAACTGTGAGTGTGTAGGGTGTGGGGAAAGTTGTTGGGGGTTAGAAATTTGGGATTACTAATAGTTATATTGTGGTTAGAAATGTGCAGGTATTTGCTAGAACTCTGGAAGTGTCTAATATTGTGGTTTATGTACTGTGTTGCAGATACTAGTCCTGAATGTTTAGTTTACTGATTGCTAATTAATGATGTCATTAATAAATCAGTTGACTGCTTTCTTCCTAATTTGATTTCAACCATGCTAGCTGAGCAGTTTTTTCCTGTAATATACCCTAAGAAAACATCTACCATGCAGCTGGGAGATGGGTGCTCCTTAGTCACTGCCTTTGCAGGCTGTTACCAGCTTTGAGCACAGAGATAGATATCTTAATATGTCGAGGTTCTGAAGAAACAGACAAGTCCTCTTACTGTCTCCCTCTAGGCAGTTTTCTATCTACATGTGAGCAGAGCCATGCAAACTGTTTGGGCTCTTTATACAGTTGTCTTGTTTTGAATTTTAGACTTCCAGACAATATTCTGCTTCAAGAAGCCTAGACTAGCAAAGAAAGTGAAAGCAACAATCTTATTAATTATTTAATTTTATTTATTATTATTTATATTTTTAAACATATTTCCCTATGTATTATGGCTTCCTCTAAACATTGTGGAACAGAAAGTTCGAAGAAATTGATATTCTGTGATATTAAATATTGTGTTATTTCCAGCTTTGCTACTGCTTCTAGACTTCATCACAGGTAATTGTTCATGTGAACCTCCTTCAAAATTCCTGTCTGCAATAAGAAAGTGCAGGAAGTTATTGCAGGAGGGAATGCACTCCACAGATTTGAGTACAGGTGAAGAAACCCCTCAAATAGGCATGAAATGGAAAGCAAAGAATATAAATCATATCCCTTGATTGCTTTTGTGTTTTTTTACTTGGTATGGTTGGCCAATGTCTGGGTTACAGTAGTCTGTGGCAAAGCAATCAAATATATGAATCATAACTGTAATAGCAGATGAAGGACATCTAATCAAAATAAGCCAGGCAAGCCATGTGATAGTCTCTATTTTCAGGCCTAATATTAACACTGGATGAATAATCTAATTACATGCTCCCTACTGTCCTCCTAGTACTCCTAATACTTTGTCATCCTACACAATAGTGTAATTGCCGATAAAGCCTTTTTAAAAGGGATAAATACAAATAATCGTTGGAAGTAATGACCTCTGGAGGAGTAATTTCTTTGCCTTAGTATACTGTAAAGCTTGTTTAGGAAGACAATACAAGCCTGGTTGTCAGCAGCTGACTTCAAATCCTTGTGCCTTAACATGGGCAAGAGCTCTCACAGATGGAGGAGGAGTATATGAATGAAACTCAGATTTCTTATGGTACCAATACCACATGTGATGAGCAAGCAAAGACTGAAAATATTTACAAAGGGAAAACTGGCATCATGGAGCATGTTTTCATTGAGGTGAGTTTCAACAAACCTTGTAATTAATCAACACATACTTAATGTTTACACTCCATTAAGCGTAGCAGTAGTCAGTGCTTTTGTTTCATGTAGGCCCTGACACATCATTTGGTAGAAGCCTAATGTAACTCACTTCATGGCTCTTTTCTTTTCCTTTTTAAATTTCCAATGGAATTTCTAGTGAATAAATTAGTAAATTTATCATTTTCTCTATAATAATGTCACATGGACAGTTTGATGAAATAGCTCATTACAGTCAATGAAGTGAAATATGAGTTCCATCAGCACATTTTCATCAAACAGAGTTATAGAAATTAGTTTGCTGTTATCAAGGACTATGGAATACAAAAATAAAATTAAGCAAGCTATTAGAGAATAGATTTAGGGAGGATCCCAATTGAGTTGGAGCACAACTGCCACTGTGAAAAACAGAGGACCGCTGAATGCTTAAATTAATTGTGAAGCATCAGTATTAATTGTTAATTATGTACATTAGGGACAAAATTAAATTTGGAACCACCTGAGTGTACATGAATACTGCACACCGTTCAACCGGGAAAGAATAAAAAGCAGGTACTTGCCATTCTCCAATCACTGTCAAAGTTTGAAACCGCACTAAACTGTCTGCAGCATTATTACCTCTATGACTCTATAACAGAATCCAAATAAAACTCCTGCCATTGAAGTTAATCTCCCAGTACTTTCCGAAGTCAGAGCTGAGAAAGTCTGACTCTGTTTTGCTCGGCCTGCGAGGAGCAAGTACTCTAATCATGCCCTCACATAGTGGGGCACAGCTACCTCCTGCCAAACGGAGAAGCTGTTGACAGAGAGCGCTTTCATTCTTTCAGAATTATTTTTCATTTCAGCAACAGTCAATAATCTTGTGATTAAGAGCTATGTACTCAATGCTTCTCATTCTTGAAATAGTACTTCCAGTATTTAACTTCAGCCTTAGATCTTCAACTGACATTTAACATTTTGTTTTAATAAATTATTATTAGACTTTATTCTCTGTGTGCAGAGGGAATTACTTCAGCTGTTTCCACTTATTCATGTTATTTTTGTATGTGGTCCCTTTCTAATTTTGTTCCATAACTAGATTTGGAATGAATTCTTGATGTCTTGATACTGATATTATACAGACTAAACATGCCAGGCAGCCAAACGCCAATTTCATGTTACATTTTTGCAGGTATCATATGTGGTAAAGTTCTTATACATGAAAGTAGAGGAGGCAACTTAAATCCTGCCAAGCAGAAACTTTAAGCAATTGCCACAGTTACTAAGACTTGGAGTCTGCCTGACTTTTTATTGAGATGAGAACTGTCTCACTGTCATATTTACTTGAAGGTTATTGTCCTAAGTAAATTGTTTCACAATCATGACTCAGACTCTAATGAATTCTAATGGACTAAACTGCCCGCCCTATTTAGAAGTTTGCATATGTAACATTCTCTCCTCCACTGAGTCATAGGACTTGCCTAATTTTGGAGACCAAAATTAAGTCTAATTTTGGGATGGCATTTCCCAAAAGGGAATTGAGGCTATAAATAATGGAAAGCTGTAACCAGTAAAAACTGTTTGCATTTTTATTGCTCTGTCATTTCTATTATGTAATAGTTTAAAAGTGCTGAAACTCAGGCAGATTTTCTGATTGGAGAATGTTGTGTAGTCTGTCAATAGAGCAAAATTTACCCATGACTGTAAAGTCACTTGCTTACAAATGCAGGACAATATTTTGCAGTTTTTGCTGATCTGCTTTAGGTGTCCATAAAATGTATAGGCACAGTCATTTCTCAAATCTCATTCTATCCTAGTAATGGACTGGAAAAGCAAGAGAGGATGCAAGAGATGTGATATCAGTGGTGTTCTTCCCCAACACCCTCCTCCCACATCAACAGAAATGTTCCTATCTATTTCAAAGAGCTCTCCTTCATCCTGGAAGGAGAGTATGGAAGGAATCAAGACAGAGAGGGATTGAGATATGCAGTCCTTCAATTAAGGCATAATTCAACATGAGATCCAAATATTTCAATGTATAAACTCTTTTTTCATACAATTTAGTACCAGATTTTTAGAAACAGCTTAAGTGTTGTCAAATTCCAACTCTCACTTCAGGATGTTAAAAATCTATTGCAAGCATACAATCCTAGAAAACAATTTTTCATTATTTTTCTTAATGCAAATACCATTAGTAGGGAAGACAGGCCATAGGACTGGGCATGGGGTGAAGGTACGCTCAGGCAGAGAAGAAGCCTGTCCTGCAGTAGCAGAGTGTAACCTATACTTGTAGGCATAGGTCAGTAACTGAATCATCTTTCTGTTATTGCAGTCATTGCATCCTCAGAACCCTGTCCCTGGAGATAGACATAGAGAAGTCTTCTGCCCCAGTCTGTTCCCCTCACTTACGTGGAAACACTCATATTTATAATTTGTCAGAGCCTCCAGTTTACATGTAGCATGAGAAAAAGCTAATGACTTTCTGTGTGAGGAGACATAAATAGCATGTACTTAATTTCTGTAAGCAAAGTGCAATTTAGTGTTGAAAAATTCTGAGAATAGCTGTCAAATTCACATTCTTGTCCCTATTAAAGCTGCTGGTGTCATGGATCTGCATTATAGTTCCCTGAAGGTTACTGTAATGAACAAATCTAGATTCAATTATTCAAAAGTGCTGGAAATCTGCCTGTACAATTTTCATTTTACTAATGGGCTGGACAGATTCTGATTTTTCTCAAACAGTTCACAAATGAAGCTTAACATTATGTTAACTGCTTTTATTACATTTCCCATACGTGAAGCAAAAAATAAATTGTAAATGCAGGAAAACAAAAAAATGGAAGCAATATAAGTCTGGGATTTTTACTCAAAATATTTGTGTCATCACTGACATTTGCTTAATCCCAGTTTAAGTCATTTTAACAGGTTTACATTTGTCTGTCTGTATGACTGGCAGGTTAGGAGTTAACCTGATTTACTTTCATTACCTTCTGTTATCTGAGCTCTGGTTAGTGAATCATATGTGATCATGGAGACAGACAATAAAGCAGAAGTTGTGATTCTCAACTAATTTTCATCTCTCCCTATATCAAAACATGTAGTGTGCATGGAGATGCTGTATCATATCAGTATAATTTTACACTCCCATCTCATGGTTATTAATGGATTTGCAAACCTTAACACAGAGAATAGGGCCCAAGTGTCATGCTGTGTCACAGCTTTCTACGCAGTACTCAGTCTTTTTTTTCAGCTCAAACACCCCACTAGGTCAGGGGAACTGTATATATCTAAAGAAGGATGTCTGAACTTGTCTTCAGTTTACATAGCCCCAATGTACAGTTTCATTCTTGCACCTTTCAGACTAACTGTTCTACTTTTGTCCAGATGATATTTGAAAACCTGTCACTGCACTGGAATCATAACAGACCTTAAAACTCGATCCTGCAAATGCTACGATATGTGATTTGAGTTGAGTAAGACCTCTTTTGGATAAATTCACTTGATCGTTGCAGTAATGGACCTGGGGCTAGTTGTTGAGGCAAGTGCTTCCTAATGTGTCAAGTGTGTAAGGCCCCAGTAAAACTAAAAAGTAACCTTTTAAAGAGCTGCAGTAAATTGTTTAAGTCTTGCTGTCTTAATCCGTCAAGTATTAAGCAAACAGATATAAATTAGAACTTGAGGAGGAATCTGAATGTTGAGAGTTAGAGAAAATGTTCATACAGTTGGAATAGTAAAATTAGAATAATAAAACAAATCCAAACCATTAAGTGGGATGATTAAACAGTAAGAGCTCATTTTTCCCTCTCTGCTATTCTAGTAAAGTGTTAAACACTGTGTTCACTTTAATGACATTCTTACATCTTTTTGTGCTGTAGACAGTTCTTTGCTGCATGCCCTTAACTTCTTATCATCAACAGAAGAAAGTATAGTCCTAAATGAACATATTGAAGCATGTCTCAATCTGCTACATTGGTGGTTCATGATGGGGCTGGGATAGGAAGATACATTTCTAGAGCCTGCTGCTAGCTGGGTCAGGAATATGATAGCTCTTTCTCTTCACTCTCTGGTTCTGGGAAACAAGTTTAGCGCGGGATTGCACCAAATGGTAATTCAAATTGTGAGATTATCTTGGATGTTGTGAGTTTCTCCCTTTATTGGATTTCATCCCTCCCTTTGGCTTGTGGAATGCATGTGATATCCATTGATTGAGTGTGATGCCTAGGACTGAGCGATGTGAATGTTTTTCTGGAGAGAGATATGATTGTAATTCCATTGGTACTGTAAAGATTTGGAAAGCCCAGACACTACTCTCATTTGTCATACCTGAGTAAAACTTAAAGGTTGTTACACCTGCCAATCCCCTGTAGTAATCTCTGGGGAGAACCTCTTAGGGTGTTTGTATTGTGTATGTTTAAAGCAAACCACAGTAATTTTGTGGAATTTGTGATGCAATCACATGAGACCTGGTTCACAGCTGTCATGGTTTCCTGATCTATCATTTCAAACAGTCTTTCTGGAAATATCTATAAAACATGGCTTGTGTCTAGCCTGAATATTATCTGGTACTATCTTTATCAAAATAGAAGTTTTAGACTGGTTTGCAAGCTCAGGGCTATCTTTGAGTTTCTCTGTCAGTACAGCCTTTCTCTCTGGACAGCAGACTTCTATGTAAGTCCTCTTTTCCATTATTCTATGAAATCTCTTCTTGACCTTATTCTAATTTGGACATCTAACTTAGTTGTGAGCCTTCTTTCTTACCCTAAATTTATGTGTCTCTAAATATACCTGCACATAGTTTTACCCCTGTATTCCAATGCCAAAAGTGTTAATGAGATCTTCAGTGCGAGACTATTGAAGACATTTTCTGTGACATTCCTAAATCTTATCTGTTCTTTAAAATAAGAATGTTATGTGGCTGTTCATCTTACAGAAAAGGGTAATGTGACCTTTTGATGCTTAAAGTGATCAGTTTTTCCACCTGTAATTTCAGAAACTAGTTGCAATTTCCTTTTCTTTAAATTCTCCTTGAACATGTGAATTGCTCTATTTATAACATTGTTACATTTATAACAATGTTTAATTTATTAACCATATTAATTCAACAGCGTGGTTATTCAGCCTGTTAATTTGGTAGTTCAGTTCTCCAAATAGTTACAGCCAGAGAAATAGCCAGGGTCTAATTCAGTATCGTGGATGGGATTCTCACTTATTTCCTGATAACTCTGGCTACACCTCACCTACAACCTTGATTGATGCAGTAATATTTGCTTACAGAAATCTTGCTGTTTCAGACTTTCTGAGAATGTTAACATGACCAAAAAATATTTCACAATGCACCTCAAAAAAAGAGGGAAAATGATTGAGTAATGATGCTCTGTTGAGCAGAGATTTGTAGGAGTGAGGGAGAGGAACCTATAAGGATGTTAAAGAAATGAAAGATACATACCTCCTGTCTATAAAAAGCTATAATGTGCATGAGGGACATATTCTCNTTTTTTTTTTTTTTTCATGAGAGTTAGAAAAGCAATTATTTGGGAAGACAGGTATGGTGAAATGTCCCAGTGGACCTGTGGAAAACCTCGATTTCATTAGCAGGTTTGGACCTTATGATCATAATTTCTTCATAACTTTAAAGTGAAACATCTCAAAATATATCTCATCAGACAAACTTGCTGAAACAGAAGTTGATTTCTGTCTTAGAGAAACTACTGATTCTTCCAAGGAAATTCTTCCTTTATAACTGAGATTATGGTGACTTTCTTGTTATTCTGGGGCAGGCGCTCATGCCATTCTGTTAAGGAATCACCTTGGCTTTGCTGGGCTTTGTCTTCTGTTTTAGCAAACCCAAAGGATTTCATTTTCCTAGTATAACCAGAAACCAAGTAAACATTGTTGTCTGATTTGGTGTTTCTGTAAGAAAGATCTTCAAACGTCTAATCAGCCAGGTGGGACTTTGGCCTAGAGTAGATACAATTAGGCATTTATGCATTTTCTGTTCGTGAGCTTCCTTTCAAGTTAGGAGTTGGCAAATACCAAGTTTCCACGAGAAACTGAGCTAAAACCACAGGAGTTCATTTGACACAAATCTGATCAATGCAAAAATATACAGATCTTGAACTGCCCAGTTATGAATAGTATTTTCTCATGACCACTCTTTTGAATCTTTTACTCTGTTTTGCTTTCAGCTTTGATGGTCTTACTTTTGAAATGCATAAACAAATAAATCAAAAGCTCACAAAACTGAGAATATGACAGTGGAGATTGTTTCTTAAAATTCTTTGGGGCTAGATATGAAGACAGGTTTTCAGGAGGCTTGGCTTCAATTCTCCCATTTTGCTCATTTCTGTTTAAGTATTTGAACTGAATATCACAACTGTTCAACTGAATTTGATTTATACATGTCCATCTAATGGTGTTCTGCCTTGCATAAATCATTGAGCGCTCACTCTATCAGGGAAAGTGGGGATGATAGGTAGCGTATTCTTTCAATGGAGATATGAGTATTGCTGCCCTATCTGCATTTGATATTAGCTGATGTTAAGTGTAACACCTTCATCAGGAGAGAATGGACACCCCAGGACAGACTGTTCTGGTCTGGTATTTAGGCCACTCCACTTGTACATAACGATGTCTTGAATCAGATACCTTCTGTGATTTGGGCAAATGAGAAATTAGAATTTAAGTTAATCTTTGAGCAGCTAACTATTCTATTAAATAAATTATAGAATCTTATGTGATGTACAGGGGCAGGAGGAAGGAGAGAGAAATGGATTAAAGTATTATCCATGTAAATATATAATTTAATTTAACTGAGAGTGTTTGCCAGCTCCTATGCATATCTATGAGTAATGTCAGGTCAACTGAATAAGCACCTTTTAAAAATATATTTTGTTACTAAAAAAAAATAATCCTATTGCTCTGCTACAGAAAACAGACTTCAAGCTTGATGGCTACTGTAAGTAGTCTGGTCCATTCTGCATATAAGGTTGCCTTTTCAGAAAATCTTAATCAATTTTGTATCAACAATCTCAACTGATGTTCCTATATTTTTTTTAATGCATTTTTTTATTGCAGGGAAGTATTTTTAAGCTCATCATGATCAGGCTCTACAAATAAACATCAAATATTGGGGCTTTTATCTAGGTGTCAGTAAGCAGATCAGGAAAGGTCAGATTACTTAATCAGAAGCTTTGATCTCGTTTTCTCTATCATTTTAAGTAGTCTTTTGGAATATAGTTCATTACAGTTTTTTGTTTGTGGGTAAATATAAGGATTGGTGTGCAAGATATTTCTGCAAAAATAGTTGTGCTTTTGCTGAGTGCATGAGGTAATGGATGATTTACAAAACATTTGTGCCAACAGCTATGCAGATTTGGACAGCATTGTGTGAGGTTCTGTACAGACCATTAGTCTTTGTCTTAACTCACAATGAAAGTGTGACATTTAATTTTTTAAGATTCAGCTTTATTTTCAGTGGTGCCCAGAATATGTTAGTATACATTGCTAAACTGTGCATGAGAAAGAAATGAGAAGTAATAGTAACATACAGTAACTACTTTTCATATTTTTTTTCACAACTAAGTATTAAGAATCCTGCAACGATGGAAAAGTTTAGGTTGGAAGGGTCCTCTGGTACAAATTCCTGCTGAAAGTAAGGCGTTGGACATGGTTATTCAGGGTCCTGTATAGGCAATTCTTGAAAGTTTCCAGTAAGGGTGATTCAACTTCTTCGAACAACCTATTCCAATGTTTAACTGTTCTAATAGTGAAGAAATTTTATGGAATTTCCCATGTTGTATCTGTTGCTTTTTGCTCTGTCACTGCTTCCTTCTAAATATAATACCTCTATCTTCTCTAGAACTGCCTCTTAGGTAGTGGAAGGCTAATTTATACTGGTACTACTGAGGTCCCATTGAGTTGTTGACTTTTTAGCATTTTATTTAATCATCTGACGTACTTTAATTTAATCTAAATAGCAGATCATTAAAATTGCAGTGCTCACTAAAAAGAAAACTATCAAACAGAGGAGTGAGTTAGTGACCCCTCACTATATATGGGAGTAATTTATTTGCCGTGGTAGGAAGTAAAGCTTCAAGCAGGAAGAAGGATATGCTCCACTGCAACATCAGCTTTCCACAGAGAAAAGGAAAAATTCACTGTAAAATACCCTTGCTTCCATCTCTGATTTTAAGAAAAATTCTAGTTCATTGAAGTTATTCTTGCAGACACAATGGCGTGACAAGTGACTCTGGCTTAGTGCTGCCCATGTCACTTTGCATTAGGAAATACAGTGTGACTGACATGAATGATACAAAATGTCAAATAAGACACTTAGGCCAAAATGGTACCTTTTCTGTTTAAATGTAGTGAAAGAAATTGTGGCTTAAAAAACAAAGCAGGTGGCCAGGAATTTAGTTCTCCCCTCCTTCCTCCTTTTTTTTTTCTCTTAAAGATGATCTGGGAATATTTACTTCTAAATAGTTACAAAAGTTTTCTGAAAAAAGGTTTTTTTCTGAAGGTATTTCTGAAAATGTATGCTGGCAATCTCTTCCAGCGCTCGTCAGGAATGGTCTTCCTGGGAAGGCAGTTAGTAAGGTGACCTTCGCTTTTGCTTTTGCTCTTCTAAAATCTCACTCCTCTGCCCTGAAAGTAGCAATTCATTCATTCCTGATGCAGCACTGCAGATTGTCTTCACTTTATTCTCGCGTGGAAAGCCACAAAAAACCAATAGAACTGTGCAGGTGTCTTAATTCCCATTTTTCTCTTTCATTCCCACCATTCCCATCTACAGGAATGCCTCCAACATGAAGGGCATGATACATAACAGAGCTTCTATTTCTTGCACTGGGATTTTCTTTATAAACTTTTGGATAAATTCCAGCTGTGTAAGGAGATATGGATGCAGAGCAAATGGCAGCCCTGGGTCTTAAATGGCATTGTGGTCATAGTTTACAATGTCATACCAGAATCTTGTGAGGTGCATTTTTATCTCTGTGGAAGAACTGTGTCCTGTGCTTCTTAGTATAAAGTTTTATTTTTTTATATATAGATAGAATCATAATATCATATGTAAGTTGCTCTGAAAGTAACACCTCCTATTTATTTCCCTGGAAAATACAGCAGATATGAAGAGTACAATAACACTATTTGATAGAGCACATTCTGAGCTAGAAAACAGTGTTTTTCAGCATAGTCACCACCATTAGCTGTGCATTTTCACCAGTAAAGAACAAGAGCCTGCATGCCGTGCTTATAACAATCTATACCAGTGGAGGTGACCCACTGTCACTGTTGCCACTGCTGAAGTGCATCAGCCACTGCCTCACTGTGCTCACATTCCCTGTTTTGTCTCCATAAACATTCAGCAACATCGATGAATGTCAATGGGTGCAATTTTTTCTTAATGGAGGAATTCCATTCCACATCTTTTCTTCATCCACACTTCCATGTCAGACGCCATTTTGTCGCGTGGCAACGAAATGTAATGGAATATTGGTGGGAAGATTCAGCCTCTACTGCCATACCACCAGCGTCCACCTCTAACATTGTGGGCCAACATAATAAAATAGGAGGCACTACTCTCAGAGCAGCCATTGTAAAATATCCCAAGTTGGAAGGGACCCATAAGGATCATCAAGTCCAACTCCTGGCTCCATGCAGGACCACCCAAAAACCATGTGTCTAAAAGTGTTGTCCAAATGCTTCTTGAACTCTGGCAGTTTGGTGCCATCACCTTGGGGAGCCTGTTCCAGTGCTCGACCACCTTCTGGTGAAGAACCTTTTCCTGATATCCAACCTGAACCTCCCTGTTTATAGTAATAAACAAATAGATGACAAAAATAAATTAAAACTATATTTACAAAAAATGTTAAATTATTCACAAGTTTTTATTATCGTGAAATTACACATTAGCTAAAGAACAACCCTTTACAGAGTTTTGTTGTTGACTTTGGGATAGCAAGAATATGTCACAAGTGCATGTCTATAGAGAACTTCCTGTTTAGATACACTGGAAAAGAGCACTATATGATTGCTTCTGCTCTGCAATGCAGATGCATTCTTCAGTGCATCCTGGGGTTCTGCCCTAATTTTCTCCTAGAGATCAAGCCCAGGCACAAAACTTCTTCCTTAAGTCCTCATTTTGGTGGATTCATGGACACACTGATTGAATTCCAGAGCAGCAAAAGAAATGATTACTGTGCTTTGGACCATTTGCATTCCACACAAAATCACTGTTTACCATTTTAGTTATACAATCAAATTGATTGAATTGCATTTTTTTTTTTTTAAGAGACAAGCCATGAGAAATTTTATAGCTAATGGACAGGGGAAAAAAATTCTTTAAAATTAATTTAATTTCTGGAATACCTTCCGGATAGAAAGGTCTTAATGTGCTGTGATGTGGCTACATAGAATTGTCTCAAAAATGTTTCTTCCTAGAAAGGCTATCTGTGACACTGGGGCTATAATGTGGCATTTGAACTGCTTTGGCTTACTCCTGCAGCAGATAACTGACCAACTACAGAGGAGACTTGCAGATCTGTACTCTCCCTCTAAAGTTTCCCTGCAAAAAACACATCGCAAAAAATAATAGGTCAGGTTTCTCAAAATCAGTAAATATGAACATTGTATTAACTAAGTTGTCATCTTAAACCTTATTAGTAGCACAGTGTATGGAGGCTTATCATGCTTAAAGGCTAAATGGACAAATACAAATTAAGATCTGATCAACTGTGTTTTGAGATAGGTGACAGAACTGTTTCTGTCATGAAACCGAAACTGCATTATAAGAAGACTTTTTATTTCTGGCTCAAAATAAAAACAAATATTGAGGGAGAGAGGAGGTTGGGAGGACATGAAAATCCTTAATATTTCACAAAATCACAGAATTGTAGGGGTTGGAAGGGATCTTTAGAGTTCACCCAGTCCAACCTCCTGCTAAAGCAAGCTCCCTAGAGTAGGTTGCCTAGGAAAGCGTCCAGGCAGTTTTTGAATATCTCCAGAGAAGGAAACTCCACAGCTTCTCTGGGCATCCTGGTCCAGTGCTCTGTCACTCTTACAGTGAAGAAGTTTTTCATCGTGTTCAGATGGAACTTCCTATGTTACAGCCTTTAAACTTCAAAGCTTGGCTGTCTTCCTTACAGCTCCTTTCTTGTGCCTCTTATCTCCTGGACATCATCATTTTCAGTAAGATTTTACTTGTCTTTTTTTGCTCTTCTTTCCCACTTTCTCTGAGTGGGGATTTTTTTTTTTTATAGGTCAAACAACATAATGTATTGTAGTGCTTCAGCAAACCCAGATGTGGCTCCATGTGTTCCATCACCTAAATAAAACATGTAAGGCAAGTGCTTAGGTCATCCAGTTGAATATCTGCAATCGATCCTTACCAAGCTGTGGTGTATCAGTCATAAATAGCATTACAGACCATGGTAACAGCCAGCATGTTTCAGCAAAGATTACACAGCAGGAGTAATAAAATGGAGAAATACTTTTACACTTCTTACCATGAACATGTAAATCTTTTAAGGACAACAACATAACATTTACACAATGTGATGTATGGAGTAACTTATAAGATATGATATTAAGTGAGGCAAAAATGAATTATTTTTCTCTTAACATGTGAATGGATGCTGTTGCTAATAACTTTATGGAAAGATTACAAATCTTGTGAGTGCTGGAACAAAGAGACTCAGTGTTCTGGGCTGCAAGATCTTCATTCTGCATTAATGTATTTTGCAAGAAGAGATTGCTGGATGGTGGAGGGGGTGGCAGTGAAGAAATTATTTAGGGAAAGGGGAGGAAAAAGTGAGTAATTTACATTCTGTTGCAGAATCAGCTTGCCTCTAAATCCTACATTAAAGACAGCTGTTTGTCAGCTAGAACAGTTCAAGAAATTAAAAAGTGCTCATGCAATCAGATTCATCCCCTCACAATAACTGTTCGCTAACCATGAGCAAAAAAGAGGAAGTTGATGAAAAACATCGATAAATTCCTCAGTCATTATGTTTTTGCAGCATGTGTTCCTGTGACCTTTATAGCATGGACTGAGGAATATTTTCATAGGGTATCAGAATACTTTCATAAAAGAAGAAATGATGTATTTGCAATCTGCCCCACCTTCTGAGTTATGAAGTAGCATATCATTGTACAGGTAACAACATGAGGTGCATCCTATACATAACAGATGTACAAATCCTACTTGTCACGAGCCTCTTTCTCACGGAAAATAGATCTTCCTTAAATATTAAGAATGCTGTTTGGTCATCCCTCAAAATAATTCAAACCTGTGGCCATCTTCTACTGTTTGCAGAAGATTATGTTTGCAGTGTGCTCCTCAATTTGTTTGGGTCGTATATAGGTTATAACAACAGTAATCATCCATTATTATTTCTGTATCTGTCTTTGCTAAAAGGACAGGCATAGGCTTAATGCATATGTGTTTAGCTTATTTATGAAAAAAAAGAGAAGGCTTTCTTTTATGGATATGAATATAATTATGAATTATGTGTGAAAGATGAGGAAGATGGAGAAGAACGAATTCAGAAGGAAGGAGCTTGAGGGCTTGGACATATGAGTTGTTCTTTTACTCAAACAGTGCCAAAGCACCAGTTGAGTATCAGTAGCTGTCCACAGTCATGCACTTGGTTTTTGATAATGAAGAGGTGAAGCCTTTTTCATTTTTTTTCCTTTTTTAGGGTTCTTTCTGAAAACACCATGCAGTTATATGTGGTCAATATCTTTGAAAAAGTAGAAAGACTTAACTCAAAGGTTGAAACAGCGAAGATTAAGAATGCCCTCATTTGCTTAGGTTAAAATTAAAATGTAAACTCTGTTTTTAACTCAAATAACCTGTTCATCAAAAAAGTTTACCATGCCAGTAAAGAAAATGAAGTACTGTATACTATGGAAGAATAAAGGAAACAATTTTGACCTAGACTGTACAAATGTATTTTTCTCTAATATAAGTTTAAGGAAAAATAATGCCTTTATGGAAACAGAAGGAGAAATAGGAGGTATTCAGTGGTTTACTTCTGACAGTAACTTTAATAACTCAACTGGAAGCAATATAAATTGTGCTGGTGTCTTCAGAGTAAGGCTAGCATTAAGCAGTGATTAATACACTTTTTATGTCACATACAGAAAGACAAGAGTCTTCACTTTGAAAAGTAAGGACTGACAGATGGGCTGTCCATCTGAAAACAAACTCTTCTCACAATTCTTTTTTGCTTATATTTTCCTGTGACTTTTTTGTATTTCGTATTTTTTTTTTCTTTTAATGACACGAGATTTCATTACTTTGTAAAAGTTAAAATATAATCAAAAAGGAGAAAAACTGGAGAAAAGGAAGATGGTGTATAAAGGAAACGGTTGGTTTTTAAAATTCCTAGAAGAAATTGTTTCCATCTCAGCTGCAAGCACTTTGTGACTACCTGGACAATGTTCTCTAAGGAACCTTGTGCAACTTCTAGGAAGGAGTAAAGCAACTTGCTATTTTCTCGAGAGATATGCTGGAACATACCTTCAATACTGTAACTTACAATAAACTTAACAGTTAGTTCCACATTGTCATTGATTCGGTTTATGTGGATTATCCTGTTGTAATTTAAATACATGCAGAGGACAATATTTTGGAAAAAAAAACCCTCAAGAGAGTAAATTTTGTATGTTTCCTCAGCTGCTCTCAGTAGAGTAGCTGAAATAGTCTCTGTAAGTGTAGGACACGCCTTCAGAAAAAATCCTGATTTTTTTCATGATTGGACAAAGACAAGAAACTTATTCAGTGATGAGACTGTTTTTCCCTCTTAGAGTGTCCTAAGAGCTATTACCCACATAAATGGGCAATATGCATAAACCCGTAATGAGTGGAAATATTTCTCACTCACCTGAGAGGATTTTTCAGAAGCTAAATGAGCTTCAATTTCATTTTGGAGATACAATCTTGTAATGTTTCACTCAGGAGCAGGATTACTTTTTTTTTTTTTTTTAAATAGTATTTCCAAAATATCAAGCACGTAATCTCAAATGTCACTGGACTTGCTTTGAAATTAGATAAAGGTTTGTAAAAAACAGCATGAAATTGCATTGTTGGTCGCTTCTGTAAATGAGAATGAAATTAGCTTTCATGTTCAGCTCAATAATAGTTTGAACGATGTTTTAATCCTGATCTTACTCTGGAGTTTACCAGACTCCCCCTCTGTAGTTACTTTCTTTGTAATCCAGTTGGATCTATTTTTCCAGTTAGCATCTGAGGAAAAGGTGTTCCTTTTCTTTCTGTTTTCTTTTTTAATTCTTTGGTGTGAGTATGATCTTACTGGAAGACTGGCTGAGTAGGCAGCTAGCTGTATGGTTGGAGCCCAGAAGTATCATTTCTGTGTTGCCTTCCTAAGAGATATGGTTTCTGATTAAAATGGTGTGCATATTATTTTTCTTGATGCCTCTGAGTTTCCACATAAAATCATTTTACCAATATTTCAAGCTAGAAGTAGGCTTGTTAATGGTTCTTACACTCAGTAAGAAAGTAATTGTCACTATATGTGAGGTAACACTTCTAGGATTGCCCAAAGAGGTAAGAGACTTTGCTTTTCTGGAATAACTCAAAAAAAAATGCTGATTAGTTTTAAGCTGGGTGCAACACAAGATCACAATATATTTGTCTTTCTCAATGTCTGAGTTTCAATTCTTGTGCTCGCCTAGGACACTGAGAAACATTTTGTGCTAAACCAAAAGCAGATCTGTGAATGAGAGGGATTTATGCCTAATATGGAGTGACTAGTTTCTACAGTCTTTCCAAGATTAATTTCACACTTCATAATTTCTTGTGGAAGAGTTGTCCAGAAAAGGTTGAATCAATGCAGTGGGAATAGGCTGTTAGGATGAATAGCAGCTCTGTTCTTTCTTTGGACTAAAACAAACCCACATTTGCTTTGCTGTAGTCTTGCTGACTTCAACAATTGTGTGTGTAACTCCCCATGAAATTAAATGGGGCCAAAGCTAGCCCCTATGGGGTTTTTGTTTAGAAGTTTTGCACCTTCCTATATTTAAAAAAAAAATAAAAAAATCGGGCAGGTATCCATGAGCTGAACCCCTGCCATTGACTTTTCAGCTGTTACCTTCCTTCAGAATAAAACCTCTGCTAAAAGAAATGGTAGTACCATTGTATGCTAAGACAGGAAGAAAGTAGTTTCAGTATTAAAACTGCATGAAAGACATCTGTTCTTTTTATTACTAGCTTGATAATCTGATCCACCGTTCACATTCTGTACTCCCCCACTGCTATCATTTAGCCCTGTTTTTCACAGCTATCACACCTGGCTAATGTTGTGATTTCTGTTCGAAGATTAATCATGGTGAGGGACCAGGAAATAGCTAGCAAATGGGTCTGACATGATCACTGTGCTGTCTCTTGATGACCATACTCAACTTCCACCAACAGCAGTCAAATCAACAGGCTGCTCCGTATTTGCCTGGATAATGGAGTGGGAGGGCAATAGGCAAAATAGATTTCAATTGTATGCCTGAATCAGCCACGCAGGAAACTGCTGAAGGAAAGAGCACAGAGTGTTGCCATGAAACACGAAGGTTTTTCAGCTTTCAAAATCTGATCCAAGTAATCCATGCAGCAAGATGAACGTGACTGTGTTTCTCCATGAGTGGGTTTCTTGAGAAGATAATCTGCCCACATTGGTGAAGAGGACATGCGAAATGCAGGAAAATTTAAGGACTGGCTGTGGAGAACACTCTTCCATGATTATAAGTGATGGTGAATATTGAATTTCTTCCTCAGTCTCCTTGTTCTGCATCAATTTTTTCTTAGTGAGTACCGAGGATAACTGTTCAAAGGCCAATGCAGTCATGCCGTGATTCCCAGGCTGGTTCTGCACAATCTAGCTTGCACCTGAGGCAATACAGCTATATTAATGCAGTGATTTGCTAATTAAGTTTGAGCTAGCTCACGTTTCTCAAAATAGCAAGGTAGAGAATCTGTATATTTACTTGGGAGGAAGAAGCTGGAAGACTGAAGGCCCATAGCCCCACTTTTTTCCTCCCATTAGCACCATCCAATTTGCAAACCTTTTCCTGGGTGCCTGACACAGCTGCTTAGCCCACTTTGTTCACTTGGGAACTGCAAGGATGAGGTTTCAGTAAGTGCTGTACAAATAGTAAGCTAGAGACAATTTGCAATGTAGACAGACACATAGCATATGGATAGACAAAACAGATGGTGCGTGAGGGAGGAGGAGGGTAGGAACAGAAGTGCAGAACAGTGAACAGATTTCCTCCCAGTTGTCCTAGTCTAGTACAACTAGAGTAGGGTCAAAATGAGAGTCCAAATTGCTTGGCCTGGAGGCCAGTGTCTTATCAGTATTGCCTTAAGTCAGGGAATATTTTTTTATTCCCTTAACTCATCTGCTCACTTTGAGTATAGCTATTACCTTCCAGAGAATTTGAACTGGAGTTTGTCTTTATGTCCAAACAGTTTAGAGATTTTCTAATCACACTGGTTCTCATCAGGAAAGGTCAGGAGGAATGACATTTTTCATAGTCAGTCTAGTTTAAAACCTGGCTATGGTTCATGCATAGCAACAGCAACAATTTGCATTTATATAGCACCTTCCATCCCTTAGGATCTCAGAATGCTTTATAAAACGTGTGGGAATAACTTCACTGAAATAACAGTTAAAAGTCCCCCTCAAAGCCCCTTGGACTGTGAGGTACTCTGAAGCTCTTACACAGGAGTAAGCAGTTGAACATTGCTACACAGCTCATAGAGAAAGGCACTGAGGAGTTACTGTTTCCTGTCAGATGAAACTGGTAGATGGAGGGAAAACAGAGTCAAACTGCCTGTCAGAAAATGTCTTGAACTGACGTTGAGTTGACACTACTGCTACAGAAGCATAGTTGTTAAGAATTTTCAAGATCACTAGTAATCAGGGCTTTGTCTTTATGCCTCTTCTGCAGGAGGACTCCTCTGACAGTATAACTCAGTATTGTGCTGGCTCAGTGTGAACTGATCTGTATACTTCCTGTTCACACTATCCAGAATAATTACGGATTGGCTTAGATGTTTGTTAGTAAACTGTATCTCGTAGTATTTCTTTTCAAATATCACATGACCCTGACCCTACTTCAATCATCTGACAATTTCAGTATGCTGTTTTCTGGTTACGTACTGCGTTCTCCTCCAAAAACAAACAAACAAAAAAAAACACAACCAAACTTGTATATGTTCTACTTGTTTAGAGAACAGTGGTAAAGCTACTTTATTAGTACAGAATGAGATGAAAATGGTGTCTAACTGAAGGCTGAGAATTATGGAGGAATTTCAGTTAAGTGGGCTTGAGTTAATGAGATGAAAGTCTGCATGTTGGTCTCATGACTAAATTGATCAGTTACTGAAAAGTAACTTTCATGCATCACCAAATTGTTCTTTGGAAGTGCCTTGCAGTGGTAGAACAAAGAATATGGTGATAGAAAGGCTTTGTACTAGCTGAACTTGTTAGTGTTTTCTAAGGTGAGCCTGAGGTTACATTTATTTTTGTTGCTGAGTCATAGGAAAAATTTAATTTAGAGATGAATACAGCTTACTGAATATGCAATTAAATTTGTTTTTCCTAAGTACTGGACTTGTAACTCGTATTAGGGAACAGGCAGACTGTTAACATGTGACATGAATCAGAAAAAAGGCTGTACCTTACCTCACCCAGTGAAACTATCAGTTGTACAGCATTTTTTGGAACAACTTGATCATCTCTAAGTGGTGTTTCTGCCACAGTCCTCAAGCAGATCTGTGGCAGTGTCTGACTGTCTTCAGTGGGAGCTGATGGGGCTTGTCAATGCCTAATGCTGTACAGGCCACCCCAGCAGTGATTACTCACTGCTGCAGTATTTGCTATGGCACTCATAAGGGTGAGGACCAACACTAAGTGGGGAACTATGTACTGAAGAACTGTGCAGATGATAGAGCTGACTTTAAAGGCTGATCCTGAAGGAAATGGAATTATTAATGCTCATAATGATGACATAAAAATAATACTCCCCCAAGGACATAATTTGTCTTATATGAGAGGGGGGCTGACAAATGCCCCTGATAAAGCCTGGTACTTCTGCTGTTAAAGTGTAAAATGTAATAACAGACTGAGAAAAAAATGACTGCTTAAATGACAGGTTATTTCAAAGCTTCTGCCAGTCATCAAGTACCTTTTTTTTT
>WBMW01003634.1:166631-189136 GCA_013396635.1 Penelope pileata | reverse complement strand
TTTTTTTTTTTTAAACTTCTAGGACAAGGAGAACTCTGTAACAAAGTGTTTAGTTCTTGGGACTAATTTGCTCAAAGAAGAAAAAAGTGCCTATAATCTACAGTTACTCAGCACAACTTTACTAAAACTACATTACACTTAAGCAATGCTTAGAAGGCTCTTTTTTTGTTTGTTTGTTTTTCCCCCAACCCTGCCTTCATCTAAATGCTTGTCAGAAGTGGAAAGAGGAAAGTGCAAAAGAGGAAGACTTCAGTATGGAAAAGTGATGGCTGAGAAGGAATAAGATACACATCTGTAAGATTCTAAACAGTTTGGAGAAAAACAGAATAAAGTAGTGGAATTCCTTGCCACAGGTTGTTGCATAAGCTAAAATTTCATGTTGGTCCCTAAAGTAAATAAGCATGCTTGAGGGGGTAAGAAATGAAATATGTATTCCTCTATAAAAATATGCTGCCTTTGGTTTATGAGGTCCCTGAGCTACTGTAGGTGAGGGAGCCCTTTGAAGCATTATCCCTACAAATTTACACTGTTCTCATCCTCTTCCCCTGACATTGCTGCTGATAAGCTGGACACAGGGTGCTGGACCAGCTGGACCTTTGGTGTGGCCAAGTGCATTGTTCCTCAGTGACTGGATTTCAGGCTGCCCAGAAAAAAACATTTCAGCCTGTCAGCTTTGCAGGTTCATATTGTATGAAAAGTTCAAGACATTCCAGAAATGTTAAAAGTAAAGGAAAAAAAAAACTGTATGCTTCACAGAGGGAAGCTGGAAAATGGGGGAGGTGGGGAATTCTCAGTATCCTGTTCTAACTGCATCATAGTCCTTCATGCTTCCTTCAGTGGAGATGAGCTGAATCTGATGTTGTTACGGATGGTGCAAGAGTCCTCCCACACTGAGCTTTGAACAAATGTCACGGATGGAGCGGGAGGAGGGAGTGTCCCCAGGCTGCATCTTGACCCGTAAAGCACCTCTGCTGCTATTTCTGGCTGTGGAAGGGAGGCAGAGCCCCCAGATAAAACAATGTTTTGGAGTGTGATTTGCAAGAAATTTCCCTTCGGCTTCATTGCCACCTACCAAAGGGATCTAAATGCTTGGCCTAGCTCAAAGAACACCTTGGGGCAAAGCCTTGTTTCTAATTCTTGGGCTTGGTGGCACAGAGCTCAGGATTTCTCTAGGTTTGGAGGTGTTTAGTGTTTCTGTACATAACGAAATTCTCCATATCAGCCTCCTTTCTCCCCTTTGTCTCTCTGCTTAACAAACTGAGCCTATGGGGCCCTCGGAGCTCTCTGTGGCTGTTTTATTCATAGCGTTAGCCCCTTTCCTAGTGCAGCAGCTTCATCAAATGTATTTCAAGGACAACGTTTCTCCCTAAAGGTTTGCTCAACAGCAATGACTGTCTCATCTAGGGAATCTATTCTGATTAATTTGACTTTAGCTTTCTTACTGCTCCAGTGGAGTCCAAATTTGTCAAGGTCTTAAATATACATACACACACAAGGGAAGTTATACAAAAAGCCTGCACACAATGAGCTGCCTCCTAATTTTATTAAAATGCTCATTCTTTGGAAAGGGACTACTGTTATCAGCCTGTCCAGACCTGAAAGCAGCAAAAAAATAAGCTTGAAGTTCCCAACTGACTATTTTCTGACACGACCACAGAATATTCAGGCTCACCAAATATTTTGGGGGGATTTTTTAAGAAATGAGTGTAAGGCAGGGCACGCAGGTGGCCAGCAGAGGGCTGCCAGCCCCCAGGTTTCTGTGATGGGAATGTGCCTTGCATCGTGGGCTGTGGTGAATTCCTAACTCCCAAAGAAAAATAATTAATCTAATGCTCAGCTGTGGTTTCACTGCTTCTCTCTGCATAGTGAATCCATGTTTCATGAGCAGCATGTTTCAAAAGAGTTTGTGAAACATAAAAAGGGAGGTGAGGGTAAACCTAGTCATCTTCCCATATGTGGAATTCGTATCAGAAAGGTTTGAGTTAACTATAGCACTTACGAGCATCTTTGTGAAATTCCTGAGCTGCCTGTGAAAAGAAATTCCTCTACCACTCCCTTCATGGGAAGTCAGTGTAGAGCCCTTGGTAAGACATTCAGAGTAGGTGGCTATAAATGAGCTTTTCCCCTACCCCCTCATATTCTCTGTAGACACGTATGCCTGACCACACAATGTTCTCCAGCTGGCAGTGTGGTTCAAATTCAGTCTGTCGGATACTTTCGCCTGACCGGCTGCCTTCACCACAAAAGCTATTAAAGCATTGTGCAGTTGCTCCACAGGCTAATACCTTCCCTTGATCCTGCCATGTTAAGCGCTTACTGCCTTGAGCTGCCATTCAACCCACATAGGACTGAAAACATCCTTTGCTCAATGCCTGAGGGTGTCCAGGCTTAGAAATGTGACCTGCAGCCAATGAATCTCAGGAAGGATCCCAAAGCTACAATTAGAACAATTCCCTGAAACTGGGCTAATTCCCCGGAGCTCAGGACATCTGAGCATCTGTGATAGGACAGTTGAGTTTCCCCATGTTCTGATCTACAGCTTTTCTTATCTACCATTTATGTTTCTTCTCTCTCTGTTGTTTAAGGGTTGCCTGTAGATCTGGACTCTTTCTTATTCCCAAGGAAATTCTAGAGATGAGGATGACATGCCTTTTAGGTCACTTGGTGCTTTTGGTAGTAGCACTTACTGCAAGCAAGACTGGATTCCAGCTTTTGGTAGTAGCACTTACTGCAAGTAAGAATGGATTTCAGCTACTATGGAACAAGCAGACAGGGGCAGTACAGAGAAGCAGACTCCAGATGCTTGCCTGTATGGTGCATGACCTTTCCTTAGTTGTTCAAGGGCAGCTTGAAAGGTGGATGCATCTGAAAGCATTAACATTCCTTCACACCTTCTGAATATATTTGCCATTTTATAGGAGTTAATTTTGTTTTAATTTCTTCCTGTTGTTTCTTTTCCCAATCTTCACCACTTAGGAAGTCAGCAGAAAACTACAGCTTACCTGGCATTTATTCAGTGGCTTTTTCAGGCAAACATTGGTCTCTTCATACTACTCATGTTTAACCCCTTACTTTAGATAGACCTTTGCTTCTAGACTTGAAGATAATTCACTGTTAGTGTCCTCTACAGTCTGCTTATGACACTGAATTTAGAAGAAGCTATCCACCTCACAAGGTTGAAAATTATTTAAGAGAATGTTGGTTTTTTCTATTATATGTATTATATTTCTCACAGAGGTATAATTTTAAAACAATATGATCTGGGTTAGCATATCTAAAAATAAGTGCGTAACAGATGTCTATAACAGAGCAGTGATAGATTAAACCCAGGTTACTCCTAAAGGAATAAAATAATCAAATCATTACTCCTCTCCAAGCTGCTTTTATTATTTTTAAGCATCTTTTTATTGTTTAAAAATTCTATCTAGAGGCAATTACCAGCCAGGGCTGTGTCTTAGGTAATAAATGTTCAGCAGAAAGTGGCTTAACAGTTTTACCTCCCATTTTTTTGAGGGGAAGGAGGTTTCTACCCTACATTTTGTTAAAGAAAACTTCTATTTGCTTTGAGGCACAGCATGTTTCTAGTACCTAACAATCTGCACTGATGCAGTCACTTGGAATTAGGGCTAACACATAAGTATGCTTGGTATAAAAGGCACATGCAAGGTGATGAGGCCAGTGCTATATAAAAACTGCTAAAGAATTAGAGTCTTGATTTTCAAAGCACTCTGTTGAATTAACTACCTTGTTTATTGTGCTTGCAATCTCTGCCTTTCTTTGTTTAACAAGAGTAAATATTTCTAGAGATGTACACACACATCCCATTGTGTGGTGATAGAATTCAGGTGAATGCATTCCCTAAACTATATTAAAATATGTGTACAATTTTTCATGATCATTTCCTTCTAAGGGTCACACAGCATGTAAAGTATGCACTTGCAAACAATACTGCTTTGACTGGGAGAACTGCAATTTCCTTTCAGATCTTCCACTCTCATTTGTAATGAGGCACATGCTTTGGTTTAGAAATTATTGCAACAAAATGATGCAGGAGTAAGAGTTAATGGCATCATCACCATCACTGGCATTACCTGGAGAAAAAAGGCTGTGCCCTGCCATATTCATTTGGATGACGTCAAGCCAAGTTACAGGGAGGCAATGCTGACTTCTGATAAGAGCTTATGTGAGTACAGCCAGGATACCTGTGCAAAAGCAGATATCTTCACACACCTCCAGTGGGAGCATGCACTGCACTAGGCAATGGATGGGCCACAATCCCCATTGGTCTCAGTAAATCTATACCTAGACAGAGAAATATGGGAGTGTCTTTGTGTTGAGATGCAAATCTCAGAGAAACTGTCTCTGTAAAGACAAACTATTATCATTTTTGACCTTTTGCAAGTAGTTTGTTATAACCATAGATGTATATCATTAAAGCAGATGTTGCTGTGGCCTGATAAACTGTGGCATTGTCCCTAAATGATGTTGTGAGAGTAATCTGTCAATAAAACCAGTAGCTGCAGTATTCTGAGTTCCAATCTGTCTCTTCTTCCTCCATTTTGCTCCTTACATTACTTGCTCAGAAAGTTTTATACTGACATCAGCAAATATCCATCTGTTTTTTATCTTACACGTGCCGTAAGTATTGATCACTTCAGTTCTGAGAAATTAATTTCAAACTTGTTGCTATTGCTGCTTAGCTCTCAAAGAGAAACACACTTTTCATGACTGCTTGATGCAGGTGATCTCCTCTATTTGTAATAAATTTTAAAGACTCAATCTAGAAATACACAAAACAGCAGAAAACAGCCAGCTAATTCAGAGCCTGAGTGTGAAACTGATTGTGTGCTGCAGTACTCTGCTTCTCAAATTCGTAACTTTTCTAAATCTTTTTCCCCTTGTGTTTCAGGTTGCTTAAGAAGAATAACCATGCTCAAACTCCATATGTGCCATTTATGACAATGATAACAGAGAAAGTTTGAAATTTAATTTGAAGAAAATAATGGAAAAAAAAGAAGGGGCAATTCTGCAAATAAAAGCAGAAAAGACTTTTGAATGAATGTAGATTCATTCTATATGTCTATGCTTTCAGGTACATTGGAAAGACTAGCTGAAACATTTCAGCCATGTTGCATCTTCACAAAATTGCTTCTGACAGCACTGCTCAAGCACTCAAGCTTAAATGTTCTGGTAATCCAAAGCAAAGTTCGATGCTTGAAGCTTTTTATCTGCATGGATCCACTTATTGCACCATACTTTTGCTGCAAGTGCTGTAAGCAGAGTTTGTACATAATTGTGAAATTTCTCATACTAAACAGACTTCTTAGTGCAGCTGTATGTATCTGTAGAATTGGCTGAGATTTTGTATAGCCCTGTGGGTCTTTTTTTTCAAGTATACCTTAAACACTGACTAAATTAACTCTGTTGGATCTTAAACGGAGTGTCTCACTGCACAAAGACCAAGAAAAGAATTAGTTCCTGAGAATGAGATATTTGATGTGAAGACAAGACAGCATTCTTCTGAAGGTGATAAAATCTTGGAACTGTGTGCCTGATGCATGGTTGGACATTCTTTCCAAGAAAGAATTACTGTTTTACCATCTAAAGAAAAAATTACAGTACAACTTTGGAGGAAGTACTTGTAGATTTCTATTAACTGCTTTTATGGTAATATGCAGCCTAGGAGGATCATATCCTCTGGGAAATGAATAGACAAAAGGCTGTATGAATTTATGTCCTAAAGACAAATTCTTGGCTATTATCATGTGGTCATATAAACTACCTGGAGATGGGCAGTTGGAGCTCTGAGATGGCTAAAAACCTCCCTGATGTCATTCCTATGCTTTGGCCATTTGTGAAGCACCTTTTTCCACCCATGGACTTAAGTCCACCTTGCAGGATGCAAAAAAGGAAAGGCACCCCCTTTTTCATTACTCCCTTCCTCCACTTGCAAGAGAGGAGGCAGAAACCTTCATTCCCAATGTCTGGAGAAATAGGGCAAGACTTGCCCCATAGAATGCAAACTCCATGGATCCTTTTCCCTCTGTCTTCTTTTTTAACTAAATGCTAGGAGTGATTTCTCTAAGAATGCAGAGAGCAATCCAGTCTGGAATACCAACAAATGGCACATTGTTAATTAACCAAGCAGTCGTCAACTTGATTGAATCTCTTTGAAGTTTTCCAGCGACTACGTGCACACAATATGCAAAGAGATTAGTAATGTAGGAACACTGTTGTTGGCAGTAAGGTCAGCTTCTTGATCAATAATAACTCAGCCTGAGCAGACATTTAATCTAAAAGAAAGAGGTCGTCTCCAATCAGGTCTTTTAAAGAGATCGACCAACAAAATCTAATCACTGATTACTGAATATTTAGTCAAGCAGTGACCTTGCTTACTATTGTTTAATCATACATTATTAGCTAATTCCCCCATTCAGTTCCAGCTTGTCAATTAGATTTTGTCCAAATTAATATTTTAACTGTTAAAGAAGATGAACTAGCATAGTGTATGTGACAATGACTTCATAGGAACTTCAGTATAGCCCAGAGGCTGCAAAGTCAAATCCATCACCTTTCTGCAAGGCTGAACCTGTCTGTCTCCGTATCATTCTGAACAAATGTTTCTTCAGCCTGTTCTGAAACATCTCTGATTGTGGACAGTCCAGAGCTTCACAGCATGAAGATATGTTACAACATTCTGCTATATGTTACAACATATGCTGGGAGGAAAGTAAGGAAGGAATACATCTTTTAATAGATATGTCCAAGCAAAGTGTCTTTCTACCAAATCTGACAGTGTTAATAATGAACAGATTACAGTTCCTCAGAACTCAGATTAAATACTTGAAATCGTGTGTTCACATAGTATTTGTATTATTGATATCTCATCTAATTTTTAAGAGCTCTGTGGAAGGGGACCTCTTCCCACTGTGTAGCAGTGGAACAGCCAGCAGACTGAATAAGAAAGAGAGAGAAATAGTTTTCATGTCCAATGTCACCTTGCTGTTCTGAGGTGGCTTACCTTCCACAACCCCAGCTGAGCAGGCATTGGGATAGCATGCGTAGGAGATCATTTTGAGATTCCCAAACACTTGTCTCCAGAGGAAGCCACAGAGAACTTCTGTATCTGTATGCCCAGAGTTAATGAAGTTGCTAGTCATCCAGGCTGCATCTGTATTGAAAAGAAAGGAACACCAAAGTGCTAAACCAACACATCCTGACTTAGCATAAACTATTGGCAGGAAGAGTGCATTTTAAGGCCAACATGACATCCAGAATTGTGAAAATGTGATCTCACTGTGAATACTGAATCCCCATCTCTGACATACAGGATGTGTGTTAGGTGTTCTGGGTAAGGGGCTAGCCAGCAATAAAACTACCTGATTTTAATTTTATGCTTAGAATTATGCATTGCAATTCACTTTTCTTGTACTTGTTTTGGCAACCCCATTTGCCTCATCCGTGCAAGGACCAGGGGCCTGTTCTCAATCAGACACCTGAGCAGTATTACGCTTAGCCTAGTTTTGGAAGCAGTTACCTTCTGCTTAAATCCATGGCCCCTATGGCTGAGTGCAGGCTGTTGAGAGAGGACTACAGATGTCAGAGCACCTCAGCAGGATGAATCTCAATGCCTCCTGACTGCTTGCTATTTTAGATTTCATTGGAGAACCATACCTGATGCTGTGCCTACACCAGATCCCTGAGTGTGAAACACGTGACTGAAAGCTGTGTGCCGTATAGAGCACGTTCAGAGGCTTCTGTGCCATGGCCAGACTTAAGCTGGTCTGCAGCTTCATGTGTTTTTCTCTCTGATTTTTTTAGTCTTCTGACCTGGGAATCTTCTTCCCTGCTAGCTTCACCCACATAATTTCCACTTATTTATTTCTTATGCTTTACGAAATCTTTCTTATGGTACTCTGAGCTGAAAATGGTTTTTTTTTTTTTTTCCCCCCAAGCATATTAACTGTTCATTATCAAATGCATTATATAATTCCACAAGAATTTACCTCTGTATCCCTTGGCCATCTCAGTTATAATAATGTTTCACTCACATCAGCTTCATCTTAAGGGCAGTACTGCAGTACTGACCCATTTCAGTTCTTAAAATTCAGCAGTGTTCCCTGAAATGCTGCACCAGGAGCTAAATTAGAATTTTCTTCCTCCTTTTAAAGGAAAAAATGAAAGCAAGAGAGAGAGATTAATTAGATCATGTTCAACTTGAATTGACAATTAGTAGCTAGATTCTAGATTTTTTTGTTGTCACTTTAAAGTCTTAATATCAGAGTACGTTTGCTATGTGATAGTTTTTTATAAGGGAAAAAATTTAATGTTTTGCATTTATTGGTCTCAGACTTTGTTTTGGCATTGATGTTCTCACATAAATTTATAACCTTACACAAGATGATTTGCTGCTTACTGTGTGCTCCAGTCAGGGGCTAAAATTAGTCAAATGTTTGTTTTAATACATATTTAAATATTTTAATGTGATTACTGAATACATGTTTATGATGTTTTGATAAACAAAGAGTCCGAATACGTTAAATATTGATTACATATCTAATAACTAATCTTAGGAAGGATTTTAGTTTTCAGATGGTGTAACTGCTGTAAGTAGAGATAGTAAGTCAGAATTGGATAAATTATCCCCTAAGGTTTTCAACCAAAGCTTTCTTTTGGCTGAAATGAAGGCTAGGAGGAAAGGGAGGAGTTGAATGACATAAGCTCCATGAAGTTGGTTTTATTTTATTTTCACCTAGATACCATAAACCTCATGTAGTGTATGATGCCACAAAAAGATTTCTACCAGAGCATTTTTCTTTTCTGTCATTCCATACTGTAAATTTTCTTTTTGTTGAGTTAGTGCTTTCATTGCCTCATCCTGAGCAGAACTACATCCTCAATTCTCAATATGGCTAAAGGATGCTGTGTGTGCTCAGAAGAATGGGCACTTTTGAAGTGCAGGTTATACTGGCTTCTGAGTACCGTTACTCTCCTGATTCAGCATGACTTGACGCCAACAATAGCCTCCTGGGAAAAGCAATAATAGCCCTTGTGCTTTGTTCGTGCTGACTGCTTGATTTCCTTTTGTATTTGTTGTCTATCACAACAGCACATTTCAGATATGGATGTGTAAGCATAGTATATGTAAGTATGATTTTTCCGTGTGTGTTTGCATGTCCTCTTGTGTACATTCCATAGGATTTTTTCTCAGAAATCACTTAATTTACATTAAATTAAAATATTGGCAGGAAAAAACCAGTATAGGCTTTAACCACCTATGCCACTGTGCTATAATGATAGAGCAGATACACAGTCCCCTCTGTAACAAGATGGGCCAATCAGAGCACGTCGTAGCAGAGAAAGTTCTGCCATAATAGGTGGTAGAACTTTTTAGTGTGCAGAAACCTGAATTTTATGTCCCAGATGGTAGTTTTATGGGTCATTATGATGCCTCAGACTGACTCAGTAGGTGAAACGCAGCAATGAAAATAGTTCTATTGTCAAAAAAAAAAAGAAAAAAAGAAAAAACTCCCCCCAAACTAACTCTGAATATTGGGAGCTCAAAATCTGACCCTCATTAGGGCTTGGTAAGTCACAGACCAACAGCTGTGATTTATGTGATGGTATGGTGTGATTAGATTTCCTCTGGATCCCCCATTAGAAAGTCTCTGCGGGTGGTGATGTGCCACTTACTGTTCTCAGCTGGAAGGAGAGTCAGCAATAAACAGCCAGATGGGGGGAAGAGGGAAGAAGAAAATTCTTAATCAGAGCTGAATTTTCAAATTAAAACTGCACAGATTTTATATGAACCAAAAACAAAAAAAAAGAAAGTACTTTATTAATTCCAAAAAACTCAATTGTCTTTCTCTGTAACAGCAGGATGAGGGAGATCTGCCACCTGGCTCTATGTCAATGACCACAGTTTTCAGAGGTCTTGAGCGAGCTCTGGCACTGCTCATCCCCACCGTACTGAGCCCACCTCCAGATGCAGCATTAGGACACTCACAGCAGAGGGCTGGGGATGTGCATGTCACGTTGAGTTGTGGGATTGTGGAGCTACATGCTCAGTCTCTGTGGGTGGGACAGCACCCCAGTCCTTGCTCTTTTCAGAGATGGAAGTTTTAAAAACAAGAAGTTAGATGAATTTCACTGTGAAAGGACTGTAGTATGATTTTGGGACCAACTTGCGTCATCTGCTACTGTATTATTGCTAGATTGGGCTTAGGAAGAAATGCTTCCACAGTTTTTATGGATGTCCTAGGCCTGAATGTTAGAAAGTTTCACAATAGTATAGTTGTTTATAAAAAATGTGATCTGAGGCAGATTCTAGGAGAGTTGGCTGGAAAGCTGTGCTTCTATGTTCTGCAATAAAGACAAGTTTTTGCAATACAATCTTATTTTGATGCAGAATAAAAATATAACTTTTCAAAACATCTAAAAGGGAAGAAGACACTTGTCTTTGAGAAACAATACTCCAGTGCACATTCAAGTTGTGGTTGTGGGTTTTCCAGAGGGTGGAGGTCTGCTGAACATGCTAAGAGCAAACCTCGTGGCTTTGAAGGTGCCAAATTGCTTGCCGCTACATACCCCCTATGCCCTGTCTGTGTACTGTCTACCACTGACAAAAAGGCTCTGGCACGGTGTAGATTTTTACATTCAGACAATCAGGGTGAGAGGATCAATGCAGGGGCAGCAAACTGTGAAATTACTATTACAAAGGATTCATTCTGTAAAAGAATACAGCAAACCGTGTTAAAACATCTCCTCTTGAGAGGGCTCATCCACTTCAGTTCTGCAAATGGGGCAATGTTTCAAATCACACTGTAATCACACCAAACCCCAAGGCTTACAACTGTACACAGTAGTGAATGATAAACACTGTTGAGCACTATGTCCTAAACTCTTAGTTGCTTTGCAAATATTTTAGATTTTAGTGTTTCTCAGCACAAAAATAATGTTTTTTATAAATAGCAGTTATAACAGTATATGGCACAATAGCGAGTTACACATCTTCGGGAAAGCTATGCTGTCTAATTATGATCCTTTAACTTGTAAATCTCTTTACTAATACATTTCTATCAAAGATATGTCTTTTTCAAATAGGAATAGTTGCAATAAATCACTGTTAAAATACCAGACCACAAAAAACTTTCTCTGAAGTGTGGATTTTGAGTTTTACATGATTTCTTCTATAGCATCGTTCACAATGACATCAGCATGTCTGGTTTTCCCCTCCCAAAGGCCCGGGACTAAAAATACTCACTTTCAGATCAGTGACAGATCTAAAATTTGCTGTCTTGTGAGCCATCAGAGCTAGACAGTTCAGCTTGCTGTCACTCAAAAGTCATGACTCACTAATTCTCAATGAGTTATGGCTTTTGTTTTGGAATCCCTATATTCAGGAAATGTGAATCAACATACCTGAATTATTTCAAGTGGAATACCTATTTTAAAAACTTCTAAAACATATTCATTGTTTTCTCCCTCCATCTGAAGACTTTGTCTCTTACTGTATTAACTGTGCTTGACTTTACATATCGAGAATTTAAGGAGGAAAAAATCTTTCTGTAAGACATGTAACTATGCTGAATGTTATCTTGTACTTAGCTTGTGTTTCTTCCTCTGCAACAGATAATATTTATATATAAATTTTCAATTTCTGGATAATGTTATATCTCCCATGACGTCACATCTTTAACTATCTTGTAAATTTACTATGCATCTCACACTGTTAGAACCATACAAGCTTAATATTTGGGGAGTTGAGGTAACTCAAAAGTCAGTAGTCCAAGTGTACAAAACAGAAAAGACTGCAGTAATTTTCAGGATATTCAGAAAAAAAACATGCCTGGTACAGACGCTTTAATTAGAAGGGAGGCCATGCCAGGGGTATGTGGCTATTACTACTCTAGCTCTTACAAAATGATTAAAATGAAGTAGAAGAAAGGAGAACTAATGCTCATTTCCCTTCTTTGCTTCCCCTTTCCTGCCTTGTAGTCTGGTGACTGACACATGTTCTCAATAGTAGGATTTTTCACTCAAGTCTCTTCAAGGAGGAAAAAGAACTAAGCCAAGTCTTCCTTCACCGTGGGTGGAAAGGAAAAGCATTTTCTTACTCTTACTTTGTAAACACTGTAGAAAGTAAATGAAGTGCACAGCATGGTTTATACAAATCAACACATTTGGTGTGGGATCTCTCAGACTTTTCCATTTAATACATATAAGGCATTTTTTTTTTTTTCTGGACTTCTAATTTCAGCAAGGAAAACAAAAGAACAAGCAAAAGAAGTCTGATTTGATAAAGACTAAACTGTTTGCTTGTCTCTTTTCCTTTTGGATAACCCTCTGGAAAATCAGTTAAGTTTTCTGCACGGCCATCACTGTGGCAGACAAATTCTCTCTCCTGAACAGATCTTGCTGGAGAGTCCTGTGTCACTCTGAAATGAAAGCTTCCTCAGCTGCTTGAGTGACCACATCACTCATTCTTCTGACCGAAGTCAAGCAGAGTCTTTTTTGAATGACTGATTTTCTCAGTACTAAGATCTGATACCTCATGCAATGTAAACGGGTGTAGAGCATGAGAGAGGATTAAATGCTGGTTATGTGCCAGCCTTTCAGAGAACATATGTTCAGGATCTGATTCTGAACTATCAGTGTTTTTAAACAGAGAGAGCCTCACCTAGACAAGAAATGCAGATGATGAATCTTAAATGGAGCTTCTCAATCTATTTCTTAATACAGGTGAGCTATCCAGAATTGTATTGCTGGTTGTCATGGACCTTAAATATATGCTGGATATTACTTAGTTCTGCTTTTTAACAGACCTTGTAACACTATGCAGACAATTTCCAACCCCAAATCTCATCTCCTACCTTTTAAAATCATCGTTCTATCTTTATAGCGTCAGAGGTGTAGCAGGGACAAGGGACATTTTATCACTTTGCACAATAATGGGGGAAAGAAAAGGGAATTGTATATAATTTGTTTCTCCATCCAGACAAGTCAAGCTAAGTTATGATGGGAGCGGTGCAGCAGTCATGATCACCTACCGTTTTATAGCTGATGTGATTGTTTTTATGAAGCCTATAACGTTTTTAACAGTGCTGTTGTGCTGATCATCGCTCTTGTCTCAGCAGAACAATATTACTACAGTCAAGTCAATTCAGCTTGCAAGCAGGGCTTGCTGCTGGCAGGATGTGAGAAGAAAGTGCACAGAGGACTCACTTTCCTTCCTCAAACACGGGCAGGGGACAAGAGAGAGCAGGGATGCTGGTCAGTTTGTTGAACCTTTCAATGAATTATTCAAAGACTTTTTTTTCCTTTTGGCAAGGTGAAGAGCAATTCTGCCACAGTTCAGCTGGATAGCAGCCTGCCATTTAGTGTGACTCTTCAGCTGTTGTTATTCATGCAGCAGTTGGATGAAGGGCACAAGGATGGCTAAAAATAAAAAGTGGAAGAAAAGGTCATGGTTTTTTTATCTATCTGTCTAAATTCTTGAAGGAGCTGCTTTGCAGAGGGTCACATAAGTCAAAACAGTGCTGCCTCCAGACCTGTAGCAGAAAGAATTTGTGTGGAGTGGGGTGAAGAGGGAGGCTGACAGAAATCCCCCCATTGTTCCTTCCGCCTGCATAGCCCTGTTTAACTGCTTACCTGATTGCTCCTATTTCTTGTCTGAATTGCAACAGGATATGACTTATAAACAAATGAGTAACATTCTCTGAGCACACACTGAGGTCAAGTGCTGCAGAGCTCTCCTCTGCTAGGTTGGCGGCCTTGCTGAAAAGTCCTTCTTACATTCCACAGCTCTCCAGACACTGCAGCAGTCCTTACCACTATGATAAGAGGAGAGACTCAGCCTACTTCTTCATACTTCTGATATTCCTCATGTCATCAGTATGGTTTCCTGCTTATTCCCCAATTCTATACAGCAGAACGATGTTTCAGTGATAAAAAATTGCTGCCTCACCTACATACAACTTGTGTAGGCCATTGTCACTGTATCTTGAGGACTGAAATGATGCTAAACCTCAATTTTTAAGTTCTCTGTCACCAGTGTCTGTGTTTTACAGATACTTAGATGGGAATAATACTCAATGGACAAGAGAATTAGATCTCAAGTGTAGCCTTCCATTTACCTTGGAGCACAAGATGGATGTGGAGCTGTTGGAGCGGGTCCAGAGGAGGGCCACGAAGATGATCAGAGGGCTGGAGCACCTCCCCTACGAGGACAGGCTGAGAGAGTTGAGACTCTTCAGCCTGGAGAAGGCTGCGGGGGGACCTGGTAGCAGCCTTCCAGTACCTGAAGGGGCCTACAGGAAAGCTGGGGAGGGGCTTTTTACAAGGATAGGTAATGACAGGACAAGGGGTAATGGTTATAAACTGGAAGAGGGTAGACTTAGACTAGATATAAGGAATAAACTCTTCACTGTGAGGGTGGTGAGACACTGGAACAGGTTGCCCAGAGAAGTTGTGGATGCCCCCTCCCTGGAAGTATTCAAAGCCAGGCTGGATGGGGCTTTGGGCAACCTGGTCTAGTGGGAGGTGTCCTTGCCCATGGCAGGGGGGTTGGAACAAGATGATCTCTAAGGTCCCTTCCAACCTGAACCATTCTATGATTCTATGATTTGCTTCAAAGTCAGTGAATTTGCACTGGTTAAAACAGATTGTCATTTTCATCATTCTTTTTTTTTTTTTTTTCCTGCAGCATGTCCTCCTCTGTTTTTGCTTTCCACCATCTGCCTGCTGTTGATCTGATGTCAAGACTTCTATTAGAGTCCACTGTGTGGACAGGGTTTGACAGTTGTTCTGGTCTGTTGGCCCCAGGAGGCATTTTTAAATCCATCTTTCTTTTTTAACAGAGTGTTAAATTGGTCTAATGAAGGATATTAATTCTGTAAGAAGGAAAAAAAAACAAACAGACAAGCCATATGAATCCTATTGTAGGTGAAATTACATATTCTGGAAGCAAGTGAAGAAACTCTGCTGTGCTTTTGTCTGGCCCTTCAGCTTTTGGAAATTATTCTTGGGCAAACTTGCCATTTTCTGAAATATGTCTAGGTTTAGTGTTTGCTGGTCCTGCTCTTTTGTATAACAGTTGTTTTGAAATGGATATTCAGGCAACTTGCTCTGAGTTAAAAATAACGATACTACATTTTACACATCTAGAGGAAATTATTAGCAAAACTGCCAGAGTCCATTACTGATTGTACGTACAGAAATGTAACCCCCATGGAAGTTACTGGGAGCTCCAAATAGTTTCTGCAGGTACCTGAGGAATGAGTATTTCTTAGCGCAGGCTAATACTGCGGGCAGGAGAAGCTTAGGAAACTGGCACAAAGTTCGACGATTGTTAGTGTGAAATGGTATTTCCACTAACTGGACATGCAGAGAGTACCTTGTATTCTTTTTCCCAAAGTGAACATTATGTTGCTGACAAGTGGAGTAAATTGTCTGGCCTTGTAGTGAAAATTAAGGTCTGGAAACATTTGCACCAATTTTCTTCTTAGACATTTGTCTTTATAAAAGTGTCTGTGAGCACGTGCGGAAAGAGTGTTTAAACCATCGCAACAAAAGATACTCAGCTGAAGTCTTCTGCTTTTGCCAGGTGAGATTTAAAGAGCTAATGGACATTATGGAAAGAATTAAGAGGAAAGTTAATTATGTAAACATGTATTAAAATACATGTATATATGTGTTACATGTATAACTGTTGCGTGCACAAGAGGTATGTCTTGGGCAAAATATACTAAGAGTATTTGAGATCTCACCCTAACTCTTTTGCTTTGCCAGGTTATAAACAGCCCGAAGCTATACATTTAGCACTCACATACATGGGTCTAGGAAACCCCTCAGCTCTCTCACCTGCGGTTGATTTTGCTGGCAATCTGTACCAGCAATTTCTGGCTCCTAATAGGTTTCGATGTGTCTTTTCTCAGGTTTTCAATATATGACCCAAAAAAGACCATTGTTCTCTTGATTAAAATAACCTGCTTTGAAACAAAGACTTGTCTGCCACAGATTCACAGTAAAGCAGAAGGAGAAGAAAAGGTTGTATCCAGCCTGTGAGCCAGATAGGTGAGTGTTTTAGCATGGAGGGTCTGGTATGTCCAGGTTTGCAGAACCCTGTGAAGTCAGAGGTGAGCAAGGGCTCTGGATGGAGTTTGAAGCTATGGGCTCCTCTGTCACCACAGGCAGCTAGCTAAATCTCCCTGCTTTTTGAATGGTCCAACAGGAAAACTGGATGAAAGGCAAGACTCAGTTATGTACCAGATGCTCTCTCTGAATGGAATTTTCCTAGGTAAGTTAAATGCAAACAACAGTGCTTTGACCAAAGGCCTAGTATCCTATTTTCAGAACACTCACAAATGAAATGCAAGGCAGACATCTATCTCTCTTAACTGTGTAGCATTCCTTATGGGGGAAGGGGCAACATCTATTCATAAGACTCTTAAATTTTGCACTCTTTACCTTTGTTTCTCATGTGAATAACATAGCTTGAAGTCTGAGAGATACAGGGCATGCAAATACTGCTTTGTATAATCTTTTGTTTCTGATGATAGAGGTCACAGGTGGGAAGCTTGTGTCACATAAGTAAGAAGGCAGAGAACCACCACCCTCCCAATCAGGGGAGAAAGCTCCTGTGGGAGAAAAAAACTTTTTATTTGGCAATGTTTCACCCTTCTAGCAATTCTACTGCTGAGGAGTCACATCTGTGCACCACATGAGCACCTCAAATGGGTGTAGCTAGTAACATGAACTGCTCGGGGGTCTGTACTCAAAAGCATACCCACTTCATCATGCACTCATACATCTGCTAGGGTGGCCTCATTATTTTTGGCATGTTTAGAAGGTTTTGTTGTTTTTAGGAGATTTTTATGATACATGGAAATCCACGTTTAATAGAATTAACAGGTGGATGGGAATTGCGCTTTTGCTGATTGGAGACAATTTGCAAATGAAAAATATGACATGAAATGAACTCTGAGGGATGGGAAAGAAAGGTTGTCTTTGTGCTGAATGGAGTTAAATCAGCATATGGGTGGTCTTGATTTCACCAGTGGTGTGAATTTTATCTGGACTTGTGGGCTTGAGTCCCCTCTCCTCCTTTAGAAGGAATCCAGATGCCATAAAGCCTGACATGGCACAAAGTGAATTGTGGCAAAGACAAGTCTGTGAAACAAAGAATAGCCATTACTAAATGGAAGAGTAATAAAATAACCTCCTTAAATGCTGAAGCTGAAATCCCTCAAACATTCCCATAAATGTGAAGGTGAGTTCACCACTCTGGAAATAAAAGGCAAAACTTAGGCTTTGTAACAGATTGTTTAAACCAGGCTCCAGGAGTGCCCTTTTGAGAAGACGCCTTTCTTTATTTTTCAAAGTGGATTGGGACGCCTCATGAGCACAGTTGAAAGAGTTCCTCCTCAACCCCCGATGTATAGGGGTTCTGACATATAGGGGGAGGAGTTTTTTTGGGTAATGTTAACTTTGGAGAAATGCAATTTCTGAACAAATGGTGGTATTTCCTTCCATATTCACTGTCTTTACTCACTTCCAAGGAGTTTCCTTTGGTGTCCCAGCTTGCTATCTCTCCACATTGTCAGATGATTTAAGGGAATAGCAAGCATCAATACCTGAAGTTTGAAATCTAGTCATTAGAAGCATACTTTATTTGATTGCACTGTATATGCACATTGTTCTCTTAAAGCAAAAGTGAAAAAAAGTATTGAGGGAGGCTCCCACTTTAAAACTCTAAATCTAAAAATCTAAATCTAAAATTTTACTGAAACGAGACTTCTCTGACTTTCTACATTACAGCAGCTTTTGTTAGGACTGATATCACATTCAAAACTCCTACCATAGAGCTAACCAATGTGGCATTTTCTTCTACAATAACTATTAAATTCAGAGCAGCAGCTCTGCCAACTGCAAGCCCATCTGCTGGCCCTGACGTCTAAGACTCAGACTTCAACTATGAACAGCTAAAGCCCACAAATTGTCAGTAATGAAGAGTCCATCAGAATCACTTACTGTGTCTACATCAGCATGAGCAAAATAGTGAAGAAATGATTTTTTCAGGAACATAAAAATAGGATTAGATGGGGCATTACTTGAGGCCAGGATGGAAATATTTAAGCATCATATGTTTAGAATGGAAAGTGCATTCATTGCAGCACTTTATAATGAAAGGATGAGACATAAATATGACTATTTGTGTAATACATATGTAGCAAATGGTTAAGATGCCTACAGATTTATTCCTAGTAGCAAACAATCAACAAAGGAAGTCTTAGAGCAGCAAACATATCAACTGGCAGCAGTTTCCTACTAGAACTGAGGGTGTTGCTTAAAACCCAGCAGCATTGACAGGCTTGCCCACAGCCATGCCACATATGTATGCAGACTCACATAGAGGACCCTCTTTGTCAAATGTCCCCAGTTGTTTACAACCCAAACTAGAGGGATGGTGCAGTACAGCTGCTGTTGCACAATCTGTCCCCGATAACCAGGATACTCTGAAAGCTTTCTGAGATTCTTATGAACAGCCTGCTGTATCTGTTGTGCCTGTTTTTCTTGATTTAAACATACTGATAGGGCATGTAGCTATCTACTGCATTTCTCTGCCAGAGAGGACTAGATGATATTGCAAAGAGAGAGAATGAACTGAGATCATAGGGTCCAATTTTTTGCTTATAAATCCCAAGGACCAGAGTCATTGTGCCTCCTACTTCTGGCACAGGAAAGGAATCCTGCATTACTAAAACTGCAAGCATGTTTATTTAAGGCTCTGTCACATGCCAGAGAGTGTGTACTCTGTGTTTCCACGGAGCACTTGTAGCCAGTCATGGTGAGGTGTACTCAGTGCTTGTGGCAATGTCCTGAAATGAGGCCATGTAAAGTGCCACTACATGTATGGTGCTGTTCTATGAAAGATGCCGTGAGGATGGTACAGAGTAAAGAAGAAATTTATTTGCATNTTTTTTTTTTTTTTGTGGAAGGTACACAGACAAAGTTAGAATGAGAATTTGGATGTTAGCAGATTGTCATTTGTGCCCTGGGGATGAGGATTTTGAACTTGATGCAGAAAGTGATGGGAAGTCATAGAAGGGTGATAACTAGAGGAATGATCTGAAGTGAACTTCTGACTTCAGAAGTTAGACAGAAATTGAGCTGTTTAAAGAAATGGAAGATGCTGTGCCTCCAGGAAATGATCAAAATATTTAGCAGTTGAAATAGTAATATTACAGAGTTGATATCAAAAAAAGGAAACACATTCCCTCCCTGGGCCATTAAAGATTCCCCTTTCTTTTTAACTGAAGAGATGTATGCGTACACACACATCATATTTATTGTATGTAAATATAATATATTGAACATTTACATGTACATTATTTCCCACAAATTATAAGATTTCTGCATCTGCCAAGAAAAATAAAAGATAGTCTTGTTACTTTGAAAACTGAGAGTGGTGGTGAAGTTGAATAGTATATAAGGGGCAGGGAGGAGATGCAAAAGCCATCCATGTCTCTTTATCTGAACTAAACTAATGGGAGTACTGTCCTTGTACCAGTATGGCCGTTGGCCAATACATGAGAACAGCAGGACCTGAAGCACGATTCCCTTGGAACCATACTGTGGATTTAGCAATGCATTGCTGAAACCAAGGTGTTTTAAATAAAGTTAGAAATTTTTGGATGAAAACACTTCAGAAAATTTCTGAAGAGATTTGGAAACTCACGACTGTATAGATCTGGGAATTTAAAAGTGGAAATGTAAAGAATGCGTTCACTTTCTTTTGTCCATAATGAAGAAAAATGAATACCCTTTCCATCTTCTCTTCAAGAATATTTTTGAAGAAATTCATTTCAACAGACTGGCAGGTATGAAAAGAGTCCCCAGCTGGTCAGCATTTCAAAGGCAGAAGTCTGTGGAGATCAGACACTGGTGTCAAGGTTTTGTGAGACCCAAAGACCTATATTCATGTTATTCTAATGCATTTCTTCGTGAACCACTTTTCATCTCAGACCTCTAAGCATTTTTTGAAGCAGTTGTCAGCTCTCACACAGAAAATTCAGTCCTAGCGACAACAATTTTGCTTTTTTTGGTTTTTACTTCTGCTGACTCTGCAGAAGTGAAAAGAGGTCCTCAGGGTCCATAGACTGTACACTGAAAAAGACTGATCTAATGTATAATGAATCAAGAGTGTGCAGTGGGGTACAAGAAATTCTTTTTTCACCCTTCCTAATGACCATAGATCAAGCTCCAGCTTGTGATACATATTGGTAGACAAGACTCCAAAATTTATCTGAAACTGGTAAACCGAAAGACCCTGAGTTACAAAGTTTTCAGGTAGCCAAATGTGATGAAAAGCAAGAACTGGAATAAAATCAGATCTAATCTTAGTTGCTAGCTTCAATGCAGGGTATTTTTGTGTACATAGGCCAAAAATTTGTTTACCTAAAGGCATTTGTGGATTAATCTAGGCAGTTATCCTATATCCAGTAGTATCATTGCAGTCATAAGCCTCTTACTGCTTTTGTTATCAGCCTTCCTTCTGAATGTCCTTGAAAGATTCAGTATGGACTGGAAACTGGCATTTGAGTATAAAGTTATTTTCATTTTTATACATAGTTAAGGCAAAACATTGACAGCAAGTATTGGATTCTATGTATTTACTGAAGTCTGGGGATATAGATAAGTTTCTCTCTAAGGAAGTATCAGAGTGTTCAGCCTCTGAAGATGGATGGTTACCGTTTAAGTGCCTGAGAAATTTTATGGACCTTTCTTCTCATGGTGACCTTGATTTTCTTTTCTTCAGATTGTCAGTCTCTGCTAGTTCTCAGTACAGACGAAGGCTGCTGTGGTTTGACCCAGCAGATAGCTAAGTGCCACAAAGTCATTTGCTCACCTCTCTGCCCCCAGTGGGATGGGGGAGAGAATTAGGAGAAACTACAGTAGAACTTGTAGATTGAGTAAGATGCTGAATAATAAATCTGTTGAGTGAGATATTATTTATGTACATTGAGTATATCTTGAGTAAGATACTGACTATAAACAGGTAAACTTCAAAAACAGAGCATTTAGAAATAATGAAAAAATGAGTCCATAGCTTCCTTAAGCCATGAGCCGTTTCTCACAATTTATTGTGCTGATTCCTTTTTTAATTGCTATTTGATTTTATCAGTGGCTATTGGTTCAGATCAGAAGTTTTTAGAAATGAGGAATGAAGCATATTAGTGGCCTTGGGCTCTTGGGCTATGGCTTGAGCTCTGCAAGACTTGAAGTTTCTCCCTAATTGTGCCAGAGACTATGAGTAAGATAATTCACACAGTTTTCACTGTGCTATCTATGAGATTTTGATCAAGTCATTATTTTTCTCTAAAGGAAAATACCATCATGGAAGTATTCCTAGTGACAAACCAAAAACAAAGTACTTTTACAGAGCATGAGTAGGTGGTCACAAGGTGTCACCTGGGTTATTTCTGTTTTCCTGACGGCACTGTAGGGTGCTATAATTTCTATTTTTATTCTTCTCCCTTACTTAATTCTTCTGTTATCCTTGACACTAAAGCTACTAAAACATTTCCTGGTTTGAACAGTCCTGAGGCATAAAACAAGAAGAAATGCAATTTCCTAAACTACCCATAAAGGCAAGCAGAAAATCCAACATCTCCTGTGGAACTCGACACAGAAGAGACATCAGGTCAGCAAAACCTTGTAGTTATGAGCTCCAGTCTGAAGAGGGCTAGGGAAATGCAACACATTCATAGAATGAGGTAACTCCGCCGGCAGTACCACTGCAGTTTTTCCAGTCCTCCTTTTCTGTCAGTGCTGTAGTTAACAATGCTGATATTTAATCCATTATCTGTAGTTATTCAAGTTAATTCACCAGATAGATAGAAATGGACTCAGAATTACTCTTTCAGCCTTTTTGTTGCAAGCATTCTATTAGTCACAATTGATTTTGAAGATTTCAGTGGCAACCTGTGAAAGGTAAAAATTTCTTTAAAGGAGAGAGGAGGCCTTCTGNAAATATGTCCTTGGCTGTGTTCAACACTGCCAGGTGTTATCAGTTTTGTTTCTCTTCTGGAAACAAAACATAGCTTCATACCAGACACTGTGAGAGAAGTAACTTCTGTTAGAAACTAAGACATATATGTAAGAACATGGCACTGACTTCACTAAATCAACTCTCCTGGCTATATAAGATTTTTAAATTCTTGATTAGAGCATAGCAGAAAACAGCACATCAGCCTTCCTTCCTCTCACATGGAACCCATCTCTAAATAGGCACTAGCTCAGAAATGTGCGAAGGGAAGATGATAATAAGTATTAAATTTAGGACAGAGGCATATTGAAAGTTTATGTTTCCAAACTTTGTGAATATATATATACGATGTGATCTTGGAGTCACAGAATCACAGAATCACAGAATCACAGAATTGCAGGGGTTGGAAGGGACCTCAAGAGATCATCGAGTCCAACCCCCCTGCCAGAGCAGGTTC
>WBMW01003634.1:144836-166230 GCA_013396635.1 Penelope pileata | reverse complement strand
AGCACAGCCTTCTGGCGTGTCAGCCACTCCCCCCAGCTTTGTGTCATCAGCAAACTTGCTGAGGGTGGACAGAATCCCCTCATCAAGGTCATTGATGAAGACATTGAACAAGACTGGACCCAGTCAATTTATTTACCTTCTAGCATTAGTCCTGTCACTTCTGGTATTTTGAATAATGAAACCCTTTTATACCAATGGTCAGTATAATATAATACAGATGTTAACCAGACTAGTATGTAGGTCGCTCCAAAAGTAATGCCTCCTATATTTTCCCATTTATTTCTGTGCAGATCATATCAGATGCAAAGAGCACAAGAACACTGTTTGCTAGAGCAGATTCTCAGATACAAAACACTAGTTTTCAACACACTCACCACCATTAGCTATGCATTTTTGCCAACAATGAACCAAAGCCTGCATGCTGTACTCGTAACCATCTATACGAGCGGAGGTCACCCACTGCCACTGTTGCCACTGCTGAAACACACCACCCACCACCTCACTGTGCTCACATCCACTGTTCGGTCTCCATAAATGTTCAGCAAGCACCGATGAATGTCAATGGGTGCAATTTTTTCCTCATGGAGGAATTCAGTTCCACATCTTTTCTTCATCCGTGCTTCCATGTCAGATGCCATTGTGTCAGAGTGCCCCTCTGCTGCCATCTGTCACATGGCAACAAAATGTAATGGAACATCGGTGGGAAGATTCAACCTCTGCTGCCATACCACCAACATCTGCCTCTGATGTTTTGGGCCGACATAACAAAATAGGAGACGTTACTTCCAGGTCAGCCCTTGTAGCATGTATTTTCTTTATATTTTTTTCAGTAGCACAGTAGAATTCTAAAAGACAGTCTTACATGACATGTCTCTACTAACTCACTGACATTCTACTTTGTATTCATAACTATTCTGCAGTTGCACCTGCTCTGATGCAGTACTGTGTCAAGGAAGTCATATTAACCAAATGCATATTCTCTCTGCATATTAAATGGAGTTAAAAGAGCAATGTTATGGTAATGACATAAGGAATTCACTTTCTGGGAATGTATTTATAAGTTGGCAGACAGAGAAATAACTGTTTCTAAAAATACAGTACTTCTCTCTCATCATTTTAAAGAATCCACTCCAGCGTTTCATTTGTGCTACAGGATTTGGCAGATATTAAACTCTGGAGCTTAAACAGATTCAAATACAACATGTTGGTTTTAGGTCAGTGACAGCAGAAACACACGCCAAAAGGATGAGTGCCTGCACTATTTTGAAGTCAATAATAAAAATCTCATCCACTTCAATAGTGTAGTGGCCACCCCTGTAGGTGGCCTTGTAACTTGTAAATAAGAAAATTCAAAGCTTGAAGGAGTTTGTCATTGGGCCCATTTGTCTTTTTTATCCGCTTTCACCAGCTTTGCCAAGGCCTTTCCTCAGCTTTACTGTGATTTCATCTGTAAGTTAAGTAGTTCAGGCTACAGTATTGGATTCAGTTGCTATGAAAATTTCAAAACTGAAGAGATGTTAGACTTTCTGTTCTACTTCAAGCACAAAGATGTCTCCCACTGCACACTGGTTAACTGTTTTGATTCTTAAATGCGGCAGTTTTTCATGCTTTGTATGCTGTCTGGTAATAACTGCCAGGTAATGGAGGCCAGATGAACAGGAGTGGTGTTGACATGGCTGGAAAGCTATGGTGGCCTTCCCCGATAACTTACTTCCCAAAATGCAATGGACTAGCAGGAAGGAAAATATACCTATTTTCTCTGATGGACCCTTCATGTATTTTAAATTGCATTTCTGAAGAAGGCCCTTTGGTTAGATTGCTCTGCATTTCTACTGCATTGGCAAATTTTTTAAGACTTTATGTCCCTTTTCCTAAACACGTGATTAAGCTAGACACTCGCTATCCACACAGTGTTCTTAATAAACCCTTTGACTACCCTTCAGTCTGCATTATATCAGTATCCACTTTCATACTGTGTACACTCGGTGCATCATGCTACGTATGCAAGGTATAAGCATGCACGTTAACTGAAAAGTGTTCATCCAAGGGCCAAGCTTTCCATAAATGCATGCAGCAATGCTCTGGCACTCTGGCTAGTGAATATTTTTTATTTCTCTCTGGCAGTTCTAATAGTGGAGGCTGTTTGAATGTATCTTGTGTCATGAACTAATTTTTGGCATATGTGTGGTACTCAATTAAGGGACAGGCCAGTCTATAACTTATAGCCAGCTGGGGTTATTCCATAACTTTCTGTTCAGTGAGATAACACAGACAAGATGAAAATCTTTGGAGAAAACAGCTCTTTCACAGCCTGGAATAATGTGAATTTTCTGTTCATTTAAACTAGTAAATCCAAACTTCTAAAACAGTGATATTCTTCAGTGTTCAAAGGAAATGTTTCTCACCCTTTGAACTTTCTGGCATTTAAAAGGCAGAGTAGTCATGGCAGCAGAATCTGGTCTATTTTATTTTTTAAACAAAACAAAACACAAAGAATCTATCACGTTTCAACTTTTGTTTTTCTTACTTATGCTGTCACAATGAACCTGAGCAACAAGTTCATAAGAATGTGGGAAATTTAATTTAAACAAATAGTTTCTATTTTCCAGTGGAGAATCAGTTTCTTGATGACCGATTTTAAATAATGATTCTGATTTTATGCAGATTATCTCTAAAAAGTAAATGAGTTTCAGTTGCAGACTTTAAAGTATTAAGTGTATCAGTAATAGGTATATCATTTGATAGTTGTTTCTGAATAATAAGCCCCTAGGCATTCTCTTTGCATTTGTAACCTTGTTTTATTTTTAATACAGAAAATAAACATTTCTACTTGACCTGACACGAAAAACAGCTAAACAACTTCTGATATATAAAATAAGTTGTGATCGTTAATCTCATTAATTGTTACATCCAAGCCATTGAACTACACAGAGATTATTTCTATACTTCATTACATTCTTATTTTGGCAGAATTAAAATCAGCAGAATCACTTTAAATCTGTAAGATTCAAATACAATCATAATAGTGTTTTTAAACAACAAATCACTGATTTTTTTTTAGTTATGACCAGTCAGAACTTGGACATTTGAAAATAAAAATATTTTATATTTATGTAGAAATACTCAGTAAGAATAATAATGCATATAAATCAGAGAATAGGATTATAACATTTATCACTCATTTACTCATTTTTAGGAAGTAATTAGAGAACTTCAATGATTTCTGTAGCATTAGATGTGATAGGATTTTAAGTATTAATGGAAAAATGCCCTTCCAAGAGTCTCCGGAATTTTTTTTTTTTTTTTTTTTTTAATGAATCTGAGCAGCTGAGACTTTTTTCTATCGCAGTGTACTTAACCTCGTGCCCTCACCTGATAACAAGCCCATGCCAAAACCCTCAGTCTCAATGCTCCCGGATTCTTGGAAGTTCAGACCTTAGACAAATGACTTGGCTGCAAACTCACCTTTAACACCGGCTCGAGGGAAAGATCCTGATGGTTGTGACTTGGATTTCATATCTAGCCAATGACCCAAGCTAACCTGAGTTAGCTTGTGAAATTTTGCAAGATCTCCATCCAACAGGATAAAGGAATAAGGAAAATGGGAGCAAACAGGACAGACAAGGTAAAAAAGGCAGCTTGTTCTTTTGGGGTCAGCTTAGCGTAAAAGGCTAACTCTGCTGGTGTAAGAGACTGTTTTGGAATCTTTTGTCTCAAAGTTTGCTGTGAGAACTCTCTTGTCTCAAGGTTTGCCCACCTGCCCGAAGGCTTGCAGACCAGGGACAATGAGAGACAAGCAGACGCTAAACGGCCATCGAGCAGCCTTTCAGCCCGGCACCTTGAGGGAGGCAACCACCGAAGGGAACGGGCAAGCCCGGGCTTGCACCGTCCATGCCCGTTCGTGTGATACGTGACATACCTGGGTGCCCAGGAATGTCACGCTGGCCAAAAAGGAAGATAAAAAGACCTCCTCCAACGGGGGAAAGGTGAGGAGCTGCCTGCGAGCTGCCTCCCTGCTGCTGTCTGACTGATGCCTGACGGATGCCTGGCTGGGCCTGCTTGATACCTCCTGCTGCTTGAGACATGAGGTCCTGCTGCCCTTCTGCCTGATGCCTGCTTGTTGCTCCTGCTTCGTGCCTGATGCCTGACGATGCCTGCTGCCTGGAGCCTGCTCCTGCTTCTCCTGATGTCTGCTCCTGCTTCACCTGGTGCCTGCTGCCTGAGACCTGACAGCCTGATGATGCCTGGTGCTGCTGCTCCCCCTGCGCTCTCGCTCCCACACGGGCCTGAAGATATTCCTGGTCTGATAGAACGGCGTGGGATCCATGGTGGTGACTGTCCCCGCTTTCTATATGTAACCCTTGCCCTTACTTCCTATCTTTTACTATCGCCTGCTTCCCCATCCCCATCTCCCTCACTGACCAAAATTCCTATTAAACTGGTCAGACAACATTTGACCTCGTTTGCGTCTTAATCTCGCTCTGGGTATGTTACAGAATCTCCCCTCACTCCGATAATCAGAGTGGGACAGCTGGTCTGCTTGTAGTATTGATAACCTTGAAAAGAAATGTTGATGGAGTGAAACCACTGTGTAAACCTGCACCTGGGCTGGAGTTAATAATAATTCCAGCCTGACAGAAGTTATTCTGAAGATTTCATATGGAGTATACTGGCTGGCTGCCACCCACCACCTTAGTGGTTATTAAGCTGAGCTTTGCAATTTGTTTCTTTATCTCAGGCTGTGTGCGCTCAAGCTTTCCCAGAGCTACTGTCCGTTTCTGTACATTAATATATTGTGGCCTCAGGACTGCTAACACACAATGCCATGATATAAGTTTTTGTCTTGTTGAATACTTAATAATTCAACAGTGCTTGTATCTCACTAGTGGTTCTCAAAGACAATACATCACGTTATGCCTTAGGAGACTGAATCCTTGGTTCGCGGTTATAAACAAATACTGCTCTGATGTCACACAGACCCTGAAATATCTCTAGAGTTCAAGCCTCATTCATCTCCCTTTACGTTATCTCAGTGCATTCCTGTGCAGAAAAAAAGAAATGTTGTAATTGCACTTGCTGTTTTACTGCTTGTGAAAGAGCATTCAGGCTTTAGAGGGAAAGGTCTTTGCACAGTGCGGAAAATCAGCAGGCTCAGACAAGAGGCACCGTGACAGTGTCCTTCCCTCAACTTCCTCCTTTGACCTGGCCTTGCACATGTGGCCTTTCTCAGGAAAACAATGGGCAATAGTACTGATAACAACCACAAAAGAACTGATAAGAACTGATAAGCAGACACCTGGTTCAACAGCTGATGCCCAATTAAGCATGTGCCTAAGCAATCTACAACTATGAGGCAATCATCTTACCCCATATACAGTGAGCAGCCCAAGAGCCTCTTTGAGTTTTCCTGCATGGCAATTGGCTGTGTGATAGGATCTCCACTAGAGCAGAGATCCCTTGCACCTTGATGCCAAGTTGCCTTGCTGATACAGATTCTCTGTAAGCGGCTAATAGTTTGTTTTAGGCTTTGTTAGCATTGGTAAGATTACGTCTTAGATTGATTGTAAGCTTTGTTAGCTTTACTAAGATTATGTCAGATTGTCTGTGTACTTATAACCCCTTCTACATAAACTATTGACCAAGTCTGGGACTAAGAGTGGATCCAGCCTCATCTAGGCTCTTTATCAATGTGATTCAAGGGGTTTAGCAAGCAAGGGGGTTCACTCTGAACCTTGTGACTCAACAGGAGGCTTCTCCTATATGGGTATGTTTACCCTACCCTCTGCGCAGTAAACAATTGAGTATATCCAGTCATCTCTAAACTTGTGAAGTTGCTGCCTTATTTACAATTAAACTTTATTAAATCACTATATTGTATCAGTAAATATATTGTAGCTGCTCTTTTATGAGCCCATATAGTGTAGTTGTTTCCATCCGTGGCAAGAATACACCCTTGCTGCTAGGCGGAGAAGATGCAGGGCTTTACTCTGCCTAGCATGAAGATGATCTAGATCACCTGTCATCCAGTGTCTTTTGCTAACAGCAGAGTAGGTAGTGAAGAATGGCTTGGGTTGGAAGGGACCCCAAGAATCACCAAGTTCCACCTGCTGCAGGCAGGGCTGCCAACCTCCAGATCTGGTACTAGATCAGGCTGCCCAGGACCCCATCCAACCTGGCCTTGAACACCTCCAGGGATGGGGCATCCACAGCCTCTCTGCGTAGCCTGTTCCAGCACCTCACCACTCTCTCAGTAAGGAACTTTCCTCTGACATCCAATCTAAACTTTCCCTCCTTCAGCTTAAAACCATTCCCCCTTGTCCTGTCACTATCTACCCTTGAAAAAGTTGATTGCCCTCCTGTTTATAATCTCCCTTTAAATACTGGAAGGCTGCAATGAGGTCTCCCTGCAGTCTTCCCCAGGCTGAACAAGCTGAGCTCCCGCAGTGTGCCCTTGTAGGGGAGGAGCTTCAGCCCTCTGATCATCTTTGTGGCCTCCTATGAACCCTCTCCAAAAGCCCCATGTCTCTCCTGTATTGGAGGTCCAGACCTGGACGTGGTACCCCAGATGGGGCCTCATGAGGGTAGAGAGGGACAATCACCTCCCTTTCCCTGCTGGCTGTCCCTCTTCTGATGGAGCCCAGGATACCAGGTAGTAAGTTAATGAGTGGTTTCTAATGTTTTCAGCAAAAATCCTTTGTTGTTGACTACTTTGGTTTCCAGGAGTTTATTTTCCTTTAGGTTGTCTTTTCAAAGGGTTCTTTAATTAGTAGGAGGGCAGGGAATTTGCCTACTCATACATCTAAAGCTTTTTTCTCATAACCATAACTTGATGCTACTGAGTCTTTTTCAAAGGCAAAGAATTTCTCTTCAGAAAAAAACAAACAAACAAAAAACTCGAACATCTGTAACCCCAAAGATAAGAAGTTGTCCTGTGATCAGGACAATTGACTTCCTCAGATAAAATGCAAACAGAAATGAATCTTTCTGCTCGCTGTTCAAACAACACTAACAGTACCAGTGTGTCTAGAGCTTGGCTCAGTGAAAATAAGGAAGAAGAAATCAAACCTCTGCCTTCCAATCCTGAAGTGGTGTGGTATTTATTTATTTATTTTTAAATGTGGGAAGAAGCTAGGGCTGAGCAGCTCCAGGATTTTTTTTTCTGGTTCAGATGGTCTGACAAGAAGATACATGGTTGAATGGATAGGTACTAGTGAGCATTTCTGAAGGGCTTGGAAATGACATACTCTTGTGACTGGTGACAAAGTTGACTTTCAGCATTTTGAACAGGCAAATTTATCTACCTCAAGGTAAAAGAGAACACATAGTAATTAAACAATATCATGTCTCCTGATCTGGAGGCAGTTGTCTACAGCAATTCTGCTGAGCTTACAGGTTTGAGGAAGATAAGAATTTATCCATTAACTATTGCCTGAGAATGACATTGAAACTTTAGAAAACAGTTTAAATGCATTATTTTTTTGTTCTGTTTCTTCTCTACCACTAAATAAAAATGTGTTCTCTGACATTAAAGAAGAAAGAATGGTAGAGGTATGTGTGGCAGACATCCCAGAAATCAACAGTAGAATAAAAGATGTTCTTCTTGATTTACAGACATCCCCTGTAATGGGGAATAAGAAGTTTGGGACCTAGTTCTATCACGTGCTAAATGCATTTCAGATTTTGGTATAGTCAAAAGAAGTCAGAACAACTCAGAGAGATCTGTCTCTGGGAATTTGGCCATTGGTTCATACTTAAAGGATGTTTATAGGTTTACCCATCCCTTTTTGCATCATCTTTTTTTTTTTTTTTTCTTTTTTCTTCCCCCATTCCTTCTTCTTGCTCCCAAACGTAATTTTGTCGCCAGGCTCTGTCAGAAGGCCTGTCTTACCAAAGAGGACACAGTGAGAGTTTTCATCAGCCAGCTGGTAGCTGAGCCCCTCCACACGAGGGACCAAACCCAGAAAGAATTAAATGGCCTCACCCTCAATGGCCTGCAGGTCTGAGAGTGGGATATACTTCCCAACTAGGCTGGAAGGCACAATCTTTCAATCACCCCTCATTGATTTGAGAGACTTTTCTGTGTGCTGGTGGCAGAGTTCAATCCTGACACCAAGGCTAACGACTGGCTCTGGGCAATGTTACCAGGAAGTTTCACTGAGGAGAGCGTGTTAATCCTCATGGGCTTGGTTTTAGGGTTAATGAACAGGCATTTGCCATCTAACTGCTTTGCAGTTATCACCCATCTTGAATGACAGAGAACAGCATGTCCTCTTTAACTGAGTGGGTCACTGTAAGGATGGTAATAAAGTGAACATAAATAGAAAGGACAAATTACGCTTTGATAACAAAATGACACTTCCTGTGCTCTTATGTAACTACTTTACATATTTTATGTAGTACTCAAACAGGATGTTAAGGCAGAGTTTCTTAAGTGGTACAAATGCATTTTAGAAGCTTTCTGTGGAAACTGAATTTCATATTTCTTTATTTTCTCTAATAAAGTGCCATTGCAGGAACAGAGAGAGGATGGTTTACGTTTACAGAAGGTACCAAAGGCATAGAAGAAATATGGTGTTCAGCACAGTGCAGAAAAAGAAGAGGAAGCAAGAAAAATAGACTGTTGCTCCAGCTATAAGACACTACGTATTTAAATTCAAGCCTGTGTTTTCTCATGTGCTGAATCCTCCCTGATGGGCTGTTCTGCAATTGTCTCCTCTCTAACGGCCATTTATCTCATCAATACATCACTTCAGAACATAGGCAGCAGAGATTTTGGCTTAAGTTGTGGTTGCATGATAATGTAAATCTGCCCTTGCAGAATTTGGCACTAGATGAAAAGCACTTATTTTTTTCCTGTGGCACAGAGTCTCAATCTGCCTCACTCTCCTGATTCAAGTGTATTTAGAAAACATTGGCATGTGAACCTGTAATGGTAGATCAGCGTTGCCTGTGTCCCTCCTTGTTTTCCACCAAATTGGCACCATCTGCTTTTCCTTCAGTCAGTGTAAATCCAATATAAAGCACACATAAGCTGTGTATTGTGTATGCTGGGTCGTTCAACAGAATTTAGCAATTACAAGACATGTCAAATATAGGGAATTGCCTAAACAAGTCCAAACTTCTGTACTATTTTGTTAGCACAAATATTTATTATTAACATTGATGGGCAAATAGAAAGGAGAAAAAATAGGGGCTGTGCATGTTCAGAATTATTTCTTCTTCTGGCATTGGCTTATCAAAGTTCTGCATTCTCTGTACAGAAGTGCTGAATAGGATTATATGTCTTTTGGTCAATTATTCTCCATGTGTATTAAAGATTTTTGGAGTCACATAGTAGAGGCATGAGTTTAACTTTGAGATTCTTGTGTGATTTAACTGTGTTAGAAGAAAAATGTGCCTATTGGTAAGGTCTTGCTAGACAATTTATAAATATGCTTAAATGATATGTAGTGGACAATAAGTAACAGCTAAAAGACTCATCTGAAATGATGAATGTACAGATTTGGGTTCAGGAACTTGACCAAATAAACAAACACATAACAGACTTGTTAATTTTCCATTTCTGTATTTGGTATAAACCATTAATATTAAGCAATAATTAGGTAGTTGTGTAGCTGCATGGCTCGCAATCGGATATGTTGTTGATTTCTACAGCCCATGATCTGCTTTAATTACTGTAAGGCCATTGCACAAGTAGTTCCCATCAGATATGTCTTTTGCTCACAGTCTTTCTATATCTGGTTTTAGTCTGACAACACTGATGATCTTTTAATCTGTTTTGTAATATCAGACCCATATGAAAGATTGATTTGTTTTCCAGCCCCTTTGTCAATCTCATGCCATTACTGAAAATGTTGGCTTTTGTGACTTGCTTGTCAGGTCAATGGCAAACCAAGGAACAATACTGTCTTTCAACTGCTTGTTTTAATATCTTATGCTAACATATCACTATATAGTTTGAGCTCAAGTGAGGCAAATGATAGGTCATTGCATTAAGTTGTCAAGGTGTGTAACTGGAGGGCTTTTCAGAGCACGTGGAGAAAGTGATCTTGGAGGTCATCTAATCTATTAGGTTTTAATTTCCTGTTCTTATATACGTCTACACTTGATGCTTCACTGTGTGAAGCTATTTTTAGCGACATTTTTTCTGTCAGAAAAATTCTTAATGGTTTCTTTTTGAATTTGCAGGACATAAAGTGGCAGCCTGAGCTTTTGATTTAATAGGGGCTAAAGACTTGTTTTACAGAGCCAGATAGAAGTGCATTTTCTCTGCTGAATTATTTTTCTTTTGCAGTCACTATTCAGAGGCTTGTACTTTCCAGTTAAGTTTAGACGAGAACATCACAGTGTTGTGGTTTGAGCCAGCAGGCCTAAAAATACCACATAGTCTTTCGCTCCCCCTCCTCCCAGCTGCTAGCCACCCACTGACTGATGCCCAGCCAGTCCTCAAGCAGCAGCCCTTCCCCGGCTGATTCCCTTTCCTTATATTACATGATGTCATATGGTATGGAATATCCCTTTGGTCAGTTTGGATCAGCTGCCCTGCTCCTGTCCCCTCCCAGCTCCCTGTGCCCCTCCACCTCCTTTGCTGGTNGGTTTGAGCCAGCAGGCCTAAAAATACCACATAGTCTTTCGCTCCCCCTCCTCCCAGCTGCTAGCCACCCACTGACTGATGCCCAGCCAGTCCTCAAGCAGCAGCCCTTCCCCGGCTGATTCCCTTTCCTTATATTACATGATGTCATATGGTATGGAATATCCCTTTGGTCAGTTTGGATCAGCTGCCCTGCTCCTGTCCCCTCCCAGCTCCCTGTGCCCCTCCACCTCCTTTGCTGGTAGAGCAATAAAAGAAGCTGAGAGACTGAAATGTTCTTGACTCTGTTCAACGCAGCCAGGCAACAAATATAAACAATCTCTGTTATCAGCTTGTTTTTTTCTAGAACCAAAACATAGCTTTATACCAGACACTATGAGAGAAAGTAACTTCTGTTCAGTTAGAAACTAAGACACATAGGAAACTGTTTCATAATTAAATGTTACATTTTCAAGTTTAATCTGACTTTACCACAAAAAAGTTCTCATTTCATATCTTTGTGCTCTTAACTCAGAAAGTCGTTATATGAGAATGATCTTATCTCTATTTATAACTGTTTCTCTAGTATACATTTAAAATAGCCCCTGAACAAAGCAAAACTAGTGGATGAAGACAACAACCAGATGAACCAATCATCCTATGCCTTCAGGTAAAAAAAACTGTTCATGCTATCATAATTCAAACATGAATCTCTCACTGTAAAAATGAATGTTTCAAGAACGTTTTATAAAAAAACCCTCAGATTCTGGATGGTCTTCAAACAAAATAACAAATAAAGATCTTGGCTTGGTTTTATACGTAGCAGAGCTTCTAGAGTTAAATAATGAATACTGGCAAACTGCTATACAGTGCAATCCTGACTAAGTCATTTCTTGTGCATTTCTATTACATTTTAATTTCTTATACAACTTCATTGTTGATGGTCTGTGTGCTCTTCTTGCACTCCTTAGTCAAGAAATTCAAATGGGCTAGGGGAAAGAGTATGGTTTTGATAATTTATGCCATAAATGTTTTAAAATCTTAATTGTAAGTTTTGGTAACTTTTGCTGTTTTATCTGAAAATTAGACCTCTATTTAAAGTGAGCACTTCTTCCTAGCATTTTATACTACAAGAACGTGTTAATTCTTCTTTCTACTGATCTATTGTAACTTAATAGAGAGGAACATTATATGAGCTCATGAATTTATGGTGTTAACAAGATAATTTATATTTCCAAATTTTTTATAGTTCCAGGTAAATATGAGCAAACAGCATATCGTGTGCTCTTGCTTATGTAGACCAACTAAATTCACATTTTCAGAAGAAAACTTTAGTATTATGATAATATCATGTATTTTGCAATAAATTTCATATTCCACATGTCCTGAGGCATTAAAACCTTGAATGACTCACAAAGCGAAAAGTGAATGTGAGTTTGCCAAGAAGATGACAGTAGTTCTCCAATGCTCTACTGTCATTAAATAGACTACAACAAAGAACAAATTCAGTTTCCTTCTTTTAGCTTTTCATTGCATTGAAAGTAAAATACAGAAGATGAGTTATGGGTGTGAAATAAACTGTAGGAAATCGTAGCGTGGTGTGTTGAGGGGGAAGCATCCAGAGCTCCACTGACATGTCAGTTTTGGAGGAAAGAGAAATACAGGTCTTAAAATCAGTGATGCTAACCAGGATTTAATGATAGGAGTCAGTCTAACATTTGTTATGACTCCTGCTAAGAGCATAGTATGGTCTTGTAGCACTACTCCGTTATGTGCAACAGGATCCTAGTTCAGGACTAGGTACTAGGAAAGTCTTTATCTCCCACTGATGTCTGCTGCATGTAGTTAGTTGGCTGTGCTCTGTCATCATTTGTTTTCTGTCTGCAGTGCTGTCTGAAAACTAATGGAGAAAGTTCTTGTGAAGACTAACGCTTCAGGGCTCATTAGCTGTACACGATCTTAACTTTCCTGCATTGATACCTGAATTTGCACAGATATAATACCCTGAAATTGCACAGATTCAATTACATTTAGACACAGACAAATATGCAAAGATACTAAACAAAGGTAAGTTTCCTTCAATATAGCCTTTTAGTTTCCACATTTTCTGATGTGCCTTAATTTTTCACTAATTTATATTCAAATGTGGAGAAATCCAAGATTACCTCTATTGGAAGATGTATCCTGACCTCTGATTTAATCATTTACATTAATTAAGTGATTTATCAAAAAATGAAAGTAACCAATGATAAGCTAAGTGTCCAGTATGACAAGGCAATGGAATTTTCCATCTAGAACTCTGAATGATTTAGAAAGATACTTAACTAGATGTGATAACAAACTGTTCAAATATCATTCTGAAATCTTTTCAGTTTTCATCCCAGTAATTAAAAAAATCATAAATTGTGAAGCTACATAATATCTTTCCACACACAGATTCTAAGAAGGAATACAACTGAGTCCATAAAACAAAACTTTTGAAACCAGTATTTTTTATACATAACTCTTTCTTACATATGCTTAAAGTCAGAGGAAAGTTTCTGGATCCTTTCTGAAAAAAGATGGACAGATTTTCTGAAGGATTGTAGCTTTCTGGCTACATCATTTTCAGACAAAGTCAGCTGGAGTTTGCGAAACTTCTACTAGCATGGATGGACTTCTATTAATCCATAAAACTTCTGAACTCAAGCTCAGCTTCAGAAAGTTTGATATTCTTCAGACCTTTCTGCTTAAGAGTTTTGGAAAAACACATGAACATTTTTGTTCGTTACCAACCAAAATTCTTAGAACCTTTGAGAAAAGTATTCTACCATGCACTGAACACCTGCCAATGCTGCCTCTTCTGTCCTGCAGAAAAGGACAAAGGAGACAAAGATGTTGGTATGATCAGATTGGAAACTAGCCTGCAGTCATCTTACAGACTGTTCCTAGTCTGCAGAATCACTGGCACATTTATAGGAATGGAGTGCATTGACATTAATTTTTAACTGTTTCCTAGGGACTGAAAAGTACTTCTCCATTCACTTCCCACAAATAAGGTGTTTAAACTGGCAAGCAGCTAAACACCACCCAGTCATTTCCTCACTCCCCCCAGGTGGAATGAGGAAGAGAGCTGGAAACAAAATAGAACTCATGGGTTGAGATAAAAACTGTTTACTAAGACAGAAAAGGAAAATGGAAACAAAAATGCAGAGACAACTATATATATATTTATATATATCTGTAATGCAATTGCTTGCCAGCCAATGCTCAGCTTGCAATACAACTGCTTGCTGACTGACTCCCCGCTAGCATCACAACATCTCGCCATCTGCTGACATCCCAACAACCCCCAAGCACTGTCTGCCCCCTGGCCAACTCCCCACAGCTTTATAGCCTTCTGTGTGATGTCACATGGTATAGAATAACACCTTGTTTAATGCATGCCAGCTATCCTGGCGCTGCCTTGTCCCCTGCTGCTATGCCATAAAGGCAGTGGCTCTTCCCTGCAGAGAGGCCTGGCCCAGCCTGGGGCATGCTCCCATCACTCAGCAACAATCAAAACATCAGTGTGCTATTTAACGCTCTCTTGGCTGAAACCAGGATGCACAGATAGCTTGTGAAGGCAAAATGCTGAAGAATCTGTTTTTATCCCTTATTCCTTTGTTAGTACATCTCCATTGGCACAGTGTTTACTGTGCAGTAGCTTTCCTGTGCAGGTAAGTCCTAAATTCCTTACCTTTGAAACGTGTGCAAAGTTCATTTTCACTACTGTCCACTAAAGTGGCAGAAAAAGCTATGTGAGGTCACCTCAGACAAGTATTATATCTCATGGTTATGCTGCCTATCCCATACTAGAAAAGGATGATTCTGTATTCATAGTAAATAATGAACCAGGAAAAAGAAAGTGATGTGGTTAAATGTATCTGTTGGCTGGTATGCAGTATAAAGCTAACTAAAAAATTACTGTATTTTAAGTTAATGTAAATGTCCCTCTGGCTCAAATCTGGCTTACTTATTTTTTCAAAGGCAAGCTTAAGTATAGTAGAACTTTTCCTTTCTGTTGCTGACAACATACAACAAAAGTCTTGCCATTCTCCTTGGCTGCTGCAAAGTTCTCAGAACTACAAGGTCCAAAGTATTGACTCAAAAGCTACACATTTTGTAATCCATTTGCAATGTCATTTTTAGTAATCCCAACAATTAACTTTGAAGTAATTATAGGCAAAATTTCTTACCATAGATTAGCATGAGTATTTTTATTTTTACATTGATTTTGAATCCTGGGACTACTACCAATCAGGAAAGAAGGAGGTTGAACCAGTTTTTACTTTATAGAAGTTTAAAATTTATCTCAGTAGAGAATCAAATCTATGTAAGTTCATATGTATAGGAAATTGTTTATAACATCTGCTTTAGGCATCAAGACTAGGTGTTCTGAATCCTCTTTTCTGGAGATTGCTTACCGTTCTCCCCTGACACAGAGAAGTTCAATTTCTGCTGTGCTTGAGATGAGTTTCTATCCTCTTTGGCGTATTTTGCATAGTAAAGGCAATGCAACACTAAAAATTAGGCTTCCAGTGGAAAATTTCATAGGCTGTTGACTAGGAAGATATACTTTCTACGTGACTGATGATATTTAAAACAAATCATAGATGAACTTGCAAAATTTTGTGAGTGTGTGGCTTTGATCTTGATATTTCATAGATACCACAGAGATGGCCGAAGCTGGTGTTGTGCTGCTTTGTTTGATATAATCATTGAAAAGGGTTTTGAGAATATGTAAGTTGGGAAATCGCTCTGGATTTCATAATTCACCTCTAATTTACATATCAATGTAATGCTACTTTTTTTGCTCTGTGCCGAGTCTTGTTCACAGATATAGGGGTGACAAACATTAGCAGTGTCATTATTGCCTATTAACGTAGCTTGTTAATGTGTTCTAGTAGTCACTGACTTTGCAAGGAAATATTGATGCTTTTGGAAACAAAAGCTGCAAGTTAAAAATAAATAAATGAGGAAATGTCTCCAGGAAGGACCTATGCCTTGCACATGTATTTGTATCTTATGATCACTGCACTTCTATGCTGTTCACAGGACTGCTAGCTTGTAGTACAAATTCTAATGGAGTAATTAAAATACATTGTATTAAATTTTTATTTGACATTTGCTGTTGTTATAATTGTAATGCCATTTCATGAGCATTTTATCTTTGATCAGAATCTTCTTGCAGTAAGATAGGCACGTGACTTTTGACCATCAATGACTTTACCTGTAAGTCCTGGATGTTTTGTGTGAGACCTGTTTCATTATTATTTCACGTTTCTGAGAACTCTTAAGAGCTCAGAGGCATAGGTACTCGTGTTTTGGAGTGTAAATGAAGTTAAAATTTTTTTTCTACACTGAGTTGTGTGTGCTTACAATCTAGAAGGCCAGCTGTGTCCCAGGCTGCATCAAAAGAGGAGAGGCCAGCAGGGAGAGGGAAGTGATTGTCCCCCTCTACTCTGCCCTCGTAAGGCCCCATCTGGAGTACAGTGTTCAGGCCTGGGGTCCCCAGTACAAGAATGATGCAGAGCTGTTGGAGCGGGTCCAGAGGAGAGCCATGAAGATGATCAAAGGGACGTAGCACCTCTCTTTTGAAGAAAGGTTGAGGGAGCTGGGCTTGTTCGGCTTGGGGAAGAGGAGACTACAGATAGACCTCAGTGGATCTTTCCAGTACTTGAGGGGAGCTTATAAACAGGAGGGAGATGGAGTTTTACATGTCTTATTTGTTTGCTGAATTAATACTTATTTAATGATTGGTCCAAAATATAGTCTAAAATGCAGCAGCATTTTACTTGAGGTAATCTGGCCTACTCGGAATGATATATTTTTTTATCGCTTACAGACTGATCTACTTTGTTCTGTCTCAATGACCTGTTTGCTTCAGTATTTACCACTACCTTAATTCTTGTGTCAGTTTTATTCCTTCCATATAGTCAATCCATAAAAAATATTAAATATCTACGGCCAACTACTGCACTCTGTGGCAACCTCCTTGGAAATCCAGCTAAAGTGCAATGATTTCCAGTTAGATCAACAAGACTTATCCCTGACTGTTTTTATCCACTTAATATATGCAATACTGATTTTGTGTTCTAGTTTATTAATCAGGATATTGTGCAGCACACAGTTAGTTGTGCCTTACAGAGGTCTAAATATAACATGATTATTTAGTTTATCACTATTAACCTTTATGAATCAAACATGTAATATGATAAAAAAAAATATTGATTTAGACTGAGAAGACCTATTATATAGAAGACCATTCATTGTACTACTGTCTTCAATTGAGTCACATATCAGCTATTCTGTTATTTTCTCTGAGATCAACACAGGATGAAAAAATCTGTAATTACTGTATTGCCCCACTTACCCTTCTGGCAGAAGATTATTTTGTCAGCTCAGACCCCTGGAAATGATTATTTGGTACTGCACATGAGCCTTTGGTCTTATTGAAAACCCATGTTGTCAATCCAGGCATGTCTTATACCAGTACTTTTCTAACTATTAGTTGTGAGTTATCTGGATTTGCTGAGTTAGAAAATGTTTATGAATTAAATTAATCTAAAATATCTTCTGTTTTAGCATCCTGTATTGCTATTAACAGAATGGGTCCATCATAATCAATGTATATACACATAATTTACTTTTTACAATCAAAACATATCAGAAATATTTACTCTTAACATTTTTCTCCATCTCATTAATACTTACCTTTTCCTTATTGAACAGTGTTCCAATACAATTACCAAGATTCTGTTCATTTTAGTGTAATAAAAAGTCTTCCTCTGACACTAACTCTACTCTTAGACTCTAACTCTACTCATAGACTCCTCTTATGACTCTCAACTTTACTCATTAGTGGCTGTACTTCCCACTACCTAATTCATATTCATTGCTATTAACATCCCATTTTCTAAATGACTTTTTGCAAGATTTTGTTTATTTTCCTGTATTTTCTTTGGTGTCTTAATATCTCCTCTTTTTCTTGAACATAGGTTTGCAAATTTCCTGGCCTCTAGAGAAATGTTCCAAATCAGAGTCTACTCTTTGTTTTCATTTTGAATTATTTTTTTCACACATAATCTAACTCATGTTTGTTTCCATTTTCATCACAATAATTTTTGAAGGTACCAAATGCACATTACTGATATAGACTTCATTGGTTTTGCACAGAAGAAATATGATGAAGCTACAAACTCTTGTATTCAAGCAATTTCTTTTTTGCTTCTGGAGTCGATTCCTGTTTCTGTCAAGATGATAGAGACTATAGGTTTTTTTTTTTTTTTTGGTTTGATTTTGGTTTTGTTTTGTTTTTGAATTGGAGGCAATGCTTTTTGAGCTAAAAAAACTGTAATCTGCAGTTTGTGTATCCTCTAGTGGCAGACATGAGACTTCCCTTCTGACTTGCCTCTGTGGTATTTCAAGTCCTTTTAATCAAGGTAGATACTGAAGGAACTGGAAATGATCTTCTTAGATGAGTGATTTGAGTATCATCTAGTCGTAGGTGATTCTGTTTGAATCTCTGAAGATACTGATATCCCCAAAAGTACATATTTAACCTTTTGGATAGAGGATGAGTGGGACATCGCATGAATGTGAGGAGGTTAGGTATGTGTCTCTCTTAGGGCTTACAGATCTATTTTGTTTTAGCTCTTCCCTCTCTCCTAAGAATATTATGTGAGAGAACTGTAGTTCACTGTAGATTTTGGAAATTGTGGCCAGAATATTTATATTCTGGATTACAATATTTTTTACATAACCAGGAGTTATTTCTCTTGTAATGTAAGGCATACTTTTGCAATATTTTCTCTCCTTGCTTCCTTCAGTCACATCTCTAGTGAATTTTTGTTTGCTGCAGCTACAGAGAGAAGAAAAATATTTATTATTTGGGCATGATAGTAAAATCAAGTTTTTAAACTCCTATCAAGTTTTTTCTCCTTCTACCATTTATCATTTTGCAATCAAACAGGTTTTCTCTGTAACTTAAATAAATTGTTCCTGTCTTTCCTGAAGTTCAACACAATCCCATGCAGTTCAGCTATCTCCAGAGCAATGGTTGTTGCTGTAGCTACTTATGGGAAACATTGTTCTAAACTAAAACCTCAGATTAGATAAGTGACTTTTTATTGCACTGGTTGTAATGATATCTGAAAAATAACCAATCAATGCAGGAGGTTTTTCTCCGAAGCAGTGTGCTGAAAAAGATAATTGTGTGGTTGAATTAATAATGAACATAGCAAAAGACGTATTGACCCTCTTCTACTAACAATCCATTAGTCACTGTAGCAGGACAAATCTAGCAATATCAATAATATCTCCAGCTGAAAACCTTTAGTAGCAAGCAAAGAAGGATATGCATTATTATTTTAGGTATTGTTCTAATGTAGATCTACATTTCTCTTTGCCAGTGACTGGCTGCTGTACTCCAATAGTACAATTTTTTTTTTCAGTGGAAATGATTTTTGATAATGCCTAGATCCAAATTCTCTCTCTTCTTCAATGTGCTCTGCGTGAAGTATTGCTTTCTTCGTGAGTAAAGAAAAACATTTCTTGAGTTCTTTATGATTATAATCCTTTTTATTTTTTTGGCTCTTTGTCCTAAAGTCTACATGACTTCCTTCAAATCTAAATGAAGCAAGATCAGTTTGGAGCTTGCAGATTTTGTTAGGTGTTTCTTAGATACTGCAGCTTCAGAACAGAACTGTGCTGACAGTTACTGTTCCCCTCTCAGAGTAAATATTGGAACAAGCTGAAGTTCTCCTTGCAAACAAGTGCTCATTTTCAGAATTACTCAAAAATTAAAGACTGTATGGACATCCAGATTTAGTGAGTATATTAGAGTGTTTTCCATCTAGCTCTTTTAAACATTGTTTTTACAACAACAATTACAAATGGAGTCCAAATATTTAACAGTAAAACTGGAAAGGAGATGAAACAGAACAAAAAAGAATCAAAAAGAGCCTCCCCTCCCCCGTCTAACCTCATTTGTTTCTCATTGATTATTTATCTGCTGTAGGCAGAAGCTGGTCTGTCTGTCAACACTTACCCCATGTATTTTGAAAGAATACATAGGAAAAGGGTAAAATCATACAATTTTAGATCTTTTTTGTAGGAGAAATATTGAAGGAATGTGTACTAATTTTGCAGGAAATGGTGAAAAACTTTGTTGCTCTGTTTAAAGTAGAAACTGGAGTCCTAGGTAAGAAGGCTTCTTAATGAAATGAGAGGCTGTCACTGTTCTTAGTACCTTGTAAAAGCATAAAAGGCATATCTATTAGCAAGAGCTATTAAGAGCAGATATTTGATTCTGAAATATATTCCAACAATACCAGAGTGCTACTCCAGATTGTAAGACTTGCCTGATCTGTTTTGACTCAAAAACCTACCTTCTGATTTTTAGACTTTACTGTGGGAAGATGTCTTGTGAATGGGAAGCTTGGCAACATGGATAGTAATGTTTGCAGTCTAGTTACACTTTGTGTAACTAGAAAAAAGTTGTGTAGAAAATGAAACTTCCTAAGCATACTTTCTATTTCTGAACACCTACTGATTAGTTGCCCCATCCTCTTTATTTAAGGTTAGCTGTCACATACAATTTGTTATTTGAACTGCTGTATCAGAATGAATGATTTCTGTCCAGTAGAGAAGGCTAGTAGGAAAGCTTTTAGCTGTATTGATCAAGGCTCATCACATCTTGAAGTATAGGTTCACTGTTAACACAGAATTGGTTGGATTTACTTTCCTCTGAAGGATAAGTAATAGCTGATCTGACGGTCTCAGTCTCTGACCTACAAATACACATTTTTTAAAGGATTCAGTTTTGCAAGGATTTCTCTTGTTACTCCTCTCAGAAATGTATTTATCAAAGTGGATCCACATCTGGAACTTCTATTCAATTTGGCTGTTTGAAGAAATGTTTTAATTACTTAATTAAAACTCTATTAATATACCTATCTTTTTAATTATATTTACAGTATATCCACTACACAATGAAGACTTTAGTCTTTAGAACACTCACTGAATATTCCAGGAATAAAAAAAAAAAGAAGGAAATGGAGATAAAGCTGTCAGAGGAAACAGAGAAAGCAAAGAAGGTGGGAAGAAAAGGGAAAATCATCCAATTCGGCAGCTCTACGGGCCTACATCTGGAACTAATTGAGAATAAATTGTTTTTAAAAGCCTGTGTTATCACGTAAAAGCTTGGAAACTTGTTGTGAGGCAATGATGGAAAGCTTTTAACAGGAGAAAAAGAAAAAGAGGGAAAAAAGGATACCTCCTTCCACATCTGTAGTTTTCCAGAAGATTTGTGAGATTAGTGCTTATACCTCAATTAAAAATGATTTTGAAAAACAACAAATACATATTGCTTGTCATTTTTTGATTGATCAGACAATCTAGGCTTATTGAAAACCACACAGAGGACATATTAACAAGCCAATTATGTGCTTAGTAACAACTAATCCGCCATGTCAGATGAATCTCCCCTGGAGACATCAGTTTTACTTTTTGATGCAGAAAGCTGTGATTTAAGTCTAGAATACCAAAGCTAAATCCCAATGTCCAAGTTCTATGTAAAAATTCCCGTTATCTCAGGAAGACCAGTTGTTCTCCAATGTAAATTACAGTGCTGTCTTGAAAAGGAAAAAAGGCTAACCTGAGAGAAAATGTTATTCTAAACTAATTTACTTGAGACGAAATGTTAAAAAATAATTACTATAACCAATGATCAATTATTATATTTGTATAGTATTTTTTATTACAGTCTCAGGAAAATGCATTTGTTTATCCCCGTAGCATATC
>WBMW01003634.1:118623-144372 GCA_013396635.1 Penelope pileata | reverse complement strand
TTTTTTTTTTTTTTATTTTTTTTTTTTCCCCCACCCTTCACAAAAAATAACAATTTTTTTTTTTTTTTTTTTTAAATCTAGTTAGGTAAAGATCAGCAGAACACATGCTTTAAAAAGAACAAGTGAAATTTAGGCCTGCAGGCCTAGGGTAACATATTCTGAAGCAATTTGATCGGAGAAGAGAAATTGCTTAGTCTCTTGAATGCAGGGTGCATATTTTGATTTGAGGCAGAAGCATAATTTAACATGGTTAATTAAACTGGTAACTTTTTTTTTCCTTTGGTTAAAAATAACATAGTACAAAAGTTAACTGATATTTCAGGAAACTACTTTTTTTTTTTTTTTTTTCAGTAAATAAGAATCTACTGATAGCTACAAGCTCTGAATGCTTGACTAAAAGACTTTAAGTCCCAAAATGGAAAAGTCTCAATGGATCCTACCTTGGCTCCCATGAAGGACAGTATACTTTTGGGTGACAGCCTAAAAATCTCACAAGATCTATGGAGACTGAATTCTATTCTTTAGATGCGCTTAATGAAAATAAATGTACGTCTTTATGGGAATTAAGTGGTCTTCAAAAGAAAAAATAAAATTTCATTGCCTGATTATCAGTTGGCTATTAGGAAAGATAGGGTTGATGCAAGCATATGATTGTTTAATGATAATTCAATTTTATAAAAGCTCTTGTCCAATCACTTAATTTTCTAATTTGTATCCATTGTACTTTTAACACAGCAAACTCATTCCTTTACTTAAACTAATAATCCTATACACAAATATTTCACATTGGTGAATAGAAATGCCGAAGTGGAAGGAGGTCTCTTGCAATAGGAAGGATGAGGCAACAATGCATTATACCTTATATACCTTATACCTATACAGGGAGACTACATACAGTATTCCAAAAGTCAAAACAGGTGTTCCATTCTAGGTGTTATTAGCTGTTATGCTTAGCAAGATGCTGTCATTAAGGAAAGAACTGTAGGAAAATAAGGTTTTAACTTATTAGTATTACGATGCTGCAGGTTATCAGATATTCTTTACCCTTCATTTCTGGATTGAATTCTCAAGGTATTTGAAATATATACTGCCCATGCCATACACTCAAGATAACACCCCTTGGGATTAGTAAGAGGACACATAGGAAGCCTTCTATCTAGATGAGAAGTGGGAGCTGCACTAATCTAGTTTTGATTTTAATTTGGTTGTATATATGTAAATCTTAAATGTATTTAAGATACTGTGATTGCTATTTAAACTATATCTTTTATTTTTTGCAGAGATAATAGAATTTCTTTCTTTCTTCAGAAAAAATGCTATCCGATGGGTTTATACAAGTGTTAGGACTTTACTCAGCTTCTCTTTGTTTATAGATAAATAAATCAAAGAGAACATATTCACCTATATCTTAAAAAAAAAAAAACAAACTGTGAAAAAGCCCTATCAATAAATGATATTGTTGCTATGAAAAGCATACTGAGTAAATGTATTTTCTGCTAGCTGTACATTAAAATCTTGCAAGGACGTGGGGAATTGAAACTGTCTTTCTAATGGATTATAAATGTTAGAAATGATTTGAATTCATGGATTAAATGTCAGCTTTGAAAGCTTTTGGTGATTTATTTTGGATCTTAGAAGAAAGAACATTTCTAGCGCAAACCAAATTATTGCATTTTCATGTTCTGCATTAGTTATTTCTGGAGAAATATTCTTCAAAAGTATAACCTGGGGATGCTTTTTCCCTATTTGTATGTTTCTGTCAGCGAGTGTTGCATTTTTAGTTAATAGAATTGCAAAGACCAGAGGTGGAAGTGAGTTAGGGAGAGTGCTCTTTGAATAACGTGTACCATATGCTGAAAGGAAGTAGATACTAGCTGACTGAATTCATGGTTTTTCAGGTGCTGGTAAACAGAAATCAGACAGAGCTCATCATGATATAGCTAGAGGAAAGGATGTGGATTGGGTAGAAGGAATTAATGTGTTGTCACAAACTTTTACAGTTCTTGCAACAAAAGTGACATATCAAAAATATTTGTTAATTTTAGATGGTCATTTGAAAATGGGGTAGAGAGGAGGCTGCTCCCCAGGCAAAGTGAGAAGTATTGACAGAGAAATGACCTACTGCCAGTAAAAGCAATAGAAATAGCTTTTGGCTTTCTCATAGATTTAAATCAGATTTGAAAACACATATATAATAAAGTTAACTTCAGACATTTAATTGTAATGCCTGAGTTAAGAGTTGAAGGAGATTGATAGGCATGTTTGAAAGCAATTCAGCCTACTTAGTACCTGAATCGTCCCTCTGGTATTACCCTGTTGTCTCTTCTGTGATGGAAAAATTCCAGGTTGAAGTGCTTTGAATGAGACAAGAAGAATCCATGTCTAAGAAGTTAAAATCATTTTGTACTGATGCAAAGAAGCAGGGATGCAATTATTTGCGGTGCTAGTGTTATAGGGACTGGACGCTGTCTATTTATTTAGTATAGCTTACATTTAGTTTTATAGTACTTGTTTCTGTAGTGCCTAAGTTTCTCTCAACTGATTTCTTGTACTGTTCTTCTAGAGAAGGAAAAAAGGAAAAGGTAGGATAAAAAGACCTAGATTCCATAAAAAAGAAAAGGAAGATGATATATTCTGTAAGAGTTAGCAAAGTTGTTCTAGAAGATGAGCTTGTAGGTAGAGGTGCAGTCTCCCTTTAGATGAGTTCTTTAGCTGTACCTTCAGAAAAGTGCTGAGGAGAACTTAAACTTAACATGTAATAGCTACAGAGTTAAGAGTGAGATCCTACTAGAACTAAATATAGGTTATCAGAAACAAAATGTGGGTGAATGAATTGAAATATTTCTCAACGTGACAAATAGAGAATTTCAAGATCTTCCTGAAAGGCCAAGAAAATGAAAAGCTGAATTTTACTGAATTAAGGACTGTGAACAGTTTCAGAAAGGGATTGCCAAATGGGCAAGGAAGGTATGGCTTTAGGTAAGCAGAATTGCAGATTTTTTTGTTATGTATTAAGTGATAGCTGTGAGGTTTTGCTAAACTTTGCCAAAAGGTTCAAAAAAAGCCTTTGTTCAATGTACAGTACTAGACAGAACAACACATCAGAGATACTGTGAACAAGGTAGGATAAACCCTGAAATAGTCTTAACATCATTATACACTTTGGAAGAAAAACTGCAATTTTGAATACTGGGGTCAAGTTTGGTCATTCTTCCTCATAGGAATTATGGAAAGAGAGGTGATATATATATTGGAGATAAAAGTGAATGAGACATATGGGAAAACCTTTGTATAAAAATAGACTGTAAATGTTGGGACTATAATAATAATATGATCAAAATGAGTCAATGCGGCGGAAGGTGGTGAATTAAGAAAATAAATTGAGCTTTCCCTTTTTGTCATAGAAGATAAAAAGCTGAAATGGAAGTAGTACATATAAATCTGATAGGAGGATGTTTCTGGTTGTTGTGTTTTAAGTTGCTATCCACTACATTACCTGCTTGTGCTTTCCTTTGACACTGGTGGCAGAAGCCTTGTTCTGATCTAGTAGAGCATTCTGTTTTCATGGTAGAGAACCAAGTCTGAATTACAGTAAAAACATCAGTGTTACCCAAGGGCTATGGTTTAGACTGTGACCTGAGTTAATTAAAACTTTCCAGTCATCTTCCAGAGGACTGAGAACTACGCTACCACTCTCAGTCTTTTAGCGGTCTCTAGAGAAAGACTAACAACTGCTTTTACTTGAGGATGCCATTCCTTTGCCATAGAATATAAACCTTCAGGAGGTGTTTTCAGAGCAGTAACCCGACTAAATACATGTTGACTACTACTTCTAAAGGGGAGAAAAAACTGAAGTTAAAAGCCAAGTGAAAATACACATGAACTATCCAGAATAGCTGAGTCCACACAATTTTTTCTCCTTCAGAGGAGCCTAAACTCCATTTGGTTGGGACTGAGCAGAACAGTCTTGAGGAAACATACATAGGCAAAAAGTATGTAGCAGATATGTGGACTAAAATATCAATTCTATTTTGTTGCCTGTAAAGCACTCATAACGTATTCTGAGAAAGTGAGAAAGCAGTTTGCCATCAGAAAAGAGGAAGCAGGAAAACATAGACATGGAAAAACATGGTGGAGGTTAAAAGCACTTCTATTCTCTTTTTAAAGCTCATTGTAGGATGCTAAAGAGGCTGGGTGCAAAGCATTCTTTTGAAGTAGGGGTCATGGGCCGCAGTCGTGAAGCAGATATACGTTAAAAAAAAAAAAAAACCCTCTATGACTGTTTAGTAAGTGGCTTAGGCACATAGATGAACAAAAATATCCCCAGGTTCATGAGTAACAAATTAAAAAGGCTCCATATATGGTAAAAGTAGATTTATTTTGTATATTCAGTGTATATTCAGAGTCTGAATGAGTGTTCATACGTGCTGACTTGTTGTATTAATGGATAGTTATTGTACCATGCATAGCGCTACTAGAGAAGATAAATACCTGAAATTGAAACATTCCACTGTAACAATTCAAGCAGAGATACCTAGAAACAGCAAAGGAACATGTTTAAAATAAGATTTTATATAACTTCATTTTTATATATCTTCACTGAAAGACAGTCCTCCTCCCCTTGGGAAAAAATGAAATTTGAAAACTGGATTCAAATTATTCTGAAGATACAGTTAACACAGAGATTAATATTCTGAAATGTTGCTGGAATAGCCTACATGAGTGAAAATATATTAAAGATTACGGAGCTATACTGTAGCCAGAAAGCAGAATGGAGGAGTGAAAAGGATATAATTTGATTCTGATTGAAAAAGGAAGATTGGAATTTTGGTGAATAGCTTTTTAAAACCCTGTGATGGCTAAAAGACATATATTTCAAGTACAAAAGAGATACCATTTAAGTGAGATGAGTGCTAGTTATAGCTATTTTAGGATGAGTTAATGCAGTCCTGAGTTTTTAAAGTAAAACAGGACTCCTGTTTGCATGTTGATTTTTAAAGGCACAGGAACATGAAAGAGAGCTTTACCATCTGCCTCAGTGGGGAAGGTTTAGGACCATGCTGTGTGTAAGCACTCTGATTGCCTTCTGCATTGTTTGTGTGAGAGCCAGGAGTTTTCTGCTTGTATTTTTCTAAGCGATATGACTTCAGGAGGTACAGAAATGTGTGGTTGCTCACTCGTGCGTGATGTTCTTCCTGAGGTAAGGTAAAAGGTTAGTTGTATATATTTTTCCCTGCCAGATCTCACCTACTAGAGACTCTAAATGAACATGGCATGTGCCTCCCACATAAATCTACTAGGCAATTTGATTTGATCCAAATTGACCTCTCAGTCGTTCTTGTGGGATACTGGTGCTGGAAGTCCTCTAAAATCAAGTTCTGAGGAAATAATTAAGATTTGTGGGTTGATTCTCTACTCCATTACTTTTTTATCAGATTGATTTTTACCTCTCTTTTTTTTTCTTCATGTTGTTTGTTCTTACATTTTGAGAAAAAGAATTATTTTGAACTCAAAAGTTAGAATCAGAATTTGGTGCAGGAAGTAACAGAAGCATGAAATGCAAGAAGTAATCCAATTAAATGTCAAGCTTTTGTATGTAGTCTCTTCGATGGTCTCCTAATTTGTGTTCCTATTCTTTTAAGTAAAATACACAACAAACCTACTTCACCTACCAAACACAAGTTGCCGTGCCTCACCTTTTAAATGTTAAAAGTGGCATTTTAGATAGCTATTGCCCTCTTCCACTGCTGTTTAAAATGTACATTCACACCACATGAAGTGTTTATCTGGAGAAACAAATGTCTTATTGTGGGATTATACCTGATTATTTGCAGCCTAAGAAAGCAGTTTTAGTTTAGGTGTGATGAGTGGGATGAACAGCTTGATACCCTGTTTTCACAACTACATTAATCTTAACTGGTTTGGTTCATTGCAGTCTTGCATTTGTGCTTATATTGACTTTTGAGATAATCAAATACATTATTTTACAAACTCCAGAAACCTTTGAGACAGAATAATGAATGGATCATTGACTAAACTGCAGTCAATACGCTATTATAATTTCCCTTAATACAGCAATATTGAAGAGTTCTACTTCATGTGAAAGATTGCAGTGACTAAACACTAACTGTACAAATAAAAAAAGAAAAGGAGAGAAAACTACTCAGAGCATCTCATAATAAGCAGATGACATGAAAAAATATAGATGTGAAAAGAGCAAAAAAGCAGTTTTCAAAGTCAGGTTAAATTAAAATATGGTTATCTTTGTCATCCAAAAGTAACACTGATTCTGCTGCCACTTATTAGGGGCGGGTGAACTCATCTTGACTGATTTTGGATACTGTCAAATATTGTGCATTCAGAAGTGTATTTGTGAGGCCAGTATCACTGTATTAACATTTCAATTAATGTACCCTATGACCAAGAATAGCAGATGGGGATAGTATATCTAACAAGGATGCTAATCCTGAGGAACAGCTTCTCTGCAAAATTCCTTTCCAAATAACTGCTGTTGACCCATCATTTGCTGCACTATCAGACTTTTCAGTATGTGTCAAGAAGCACTGAGAATCTTGGCAGAAAAAAGGGAAAAACTGTTACAGTCCATCAGAATGATACAAAAAACCCTGTTAGTGTAGCTATTGTAGGTATATAAAATCAAGTCTCATTTTGGGAAGATTCTCATTTTGTAAAAGCTCTGAATAGTCACAGAAAATTGATAAATGAAATGGAGGAAGTTATTAAAGGGTTTCCAGATAGAGAGGAACTTGTTAAAAGAAGGTGGTTATTGATTTTGTGATTACAGGGGAGCATTCAAACTAAATGACTCCTGTGAGTACTGTCAGATAGATGATGCCATCAGTTACACCTGCCATTAACTGAGTTTGCAATTAGTGGACGGCCACTTTCTTGGAGCCTGTTTTGTAAAGGGGTGCGTGGGAACACAGACAACATGAACATTAACAGAGTTTTTATCTGATAAAGAAAAAACAAAGTATTTTAAAACTACGTAGTTATGGGTATGTGGGGATATTTAGATGGTTTATAAACTTTTTTTTTTTTTTTGTGGTGAGTTTTTTGGGTAGCTAACTCAATAATAGTGAAACAGTTATGGAAGAAGGTGTGCCTTCAAATAACAGATGAATGTGATCAATAATGTAACCTGATGAGAAGAAATTGGAGGGCTCTAGAAGCAGAGGAGAGAGCAGCAGGTGAACAGGGCAGCACATCCCATCACATGGTGCGGCTGCTTGCCAGGCAGGTCTGTGGGTACCTTGGACAGTGGCCCCAGCAGCTGAAGGGTGAAAGTTGTGCTGCACACTGAGCTGGAAGCAGTGGGCCTTCCAGTAGTAGATATGTTGCTTCCAATTCATGATGGATGTCTTCACACTATGTATAAAAATGGTACAAGAAAAAAGCTGGGGAAGGATAATTTACAAGATGGTGTTAAGAAACAGAACCAAGGGATATGTTAAATTAAGCCAACATCAGTGCACAAATATATCAAGGCTCAGTCAGCTATTTGACATCTCTTTTCTCCCATCATGAGGTAAATGACTAGATAGTGGCAAAATATGAGATTTATTTTAATGAAGTGTTCTCTAAGACACGCTTAGTAGTGTAGAAAAAGGAGAAAGGGGCAATATTATGGTTTGACCCAGCAGATAGCTAAGTACCACACAGTCATTTGGTCACCCCCCCCACCTCCTCAACCCCTCAGTGGGATGGGGGAGAGAATTAGGTTAAAATACAGTAGAACTTGTGGGTTGAGATAAAACTATTTATTAAAACCAAAAAGGAAGTAAAAGGAATAACAGTAATTATATATATACATACACGAAAACAAGTGATATGCAAAGCAATGGCTCACTATGTGTTGACCAATGCCCAGCCTGTTTCTGAGCAGTGGCCCCTCCCTGGCTAACTCCCCTCAGTTTTATAGTTCTCATGATGTCATATGCTATGGAATATCTCTTTGGTCAGTTTAGATCAGCTGCCCTAGTCCTGTCCCTTCCCAGCTCCTTGTGCCCCCCCACCCCCTTGCTGACAGGACAGTGCAAGAAGCTGAGGAACTTGAACATTCTTAGCTCTGTACAGTGCTGTCCAGCAACAAGTGTAAACATCACTGCATTACCAGTTTTGTTTTCCTTCTAGAACAAAAACAAAGCCTCATACCAGACACTGTGAGAAAAACGACTTCTGTCCCAGCTAAAACTAAGACAGGCAAGTTCCTCAGTGTTTAATGTTAAAGAGATGTCTGTAGTGTAGAATTTAACTTCTGGAGTATTAGATATCAAATGATGGTAGTAAAGTTTTGTATGGTATTTACAAAACAAACTCATAAACATATTACAAAACATAAGCTCTTCACGAAGAAGCTAGCTGCAAAAATTGAGTTTCAACATGACTATCAAATTTCCTCTTGAGGAAACCCCCCTAACTTTCAGGTGTTTCAAATTAATGTAATTGATAATGACCTCAAAGAAATGACAATAACTACCTTCAGAGGATAATACATTCTTCAACCATCAAGATTTTAAGACTGACTGTTTTCTGAGAGGCCAAGTATTTAGGCTTCTATTTGATATTGAGCAACATTATTCCCTTTAAGTACTATGCAATTTCTTGCACAGAAGCATTAGGAACTATAACTTCAGGGCTCTTTATTGCCCTCAGGTAGGTGCAAATGGGTGCAAACATGACTAGAACTGTTTCTGTTTTTTTATGGAAAGACTTGTTTTATGGTATTTGGAAAATGAATGCCTCCAGATGTCTTGTCTGATTTTCATATATGTTAGCAAACACAGTATTGCACCAAGAGTGAATATTTTTAATGCATGCACTTTACTGAGTCTCATATGCCCCTGAGGTTTTTACTTCTCTTATTTTTCAGGAATTTTTATCTTTAAAAATGTCTGTTCAGTTCCAGAAATAGCTGTGTTCCCTTACCTCGCAATGCTGACTTCTTTCCTCCTTTCTCTCCTTGATATATTTTTGTGTTTACAGGAACTAAATAATCAATCTGAGATGCATTTCTTACTAGCACTGAATCTTCAGGGTTGAGTTGTGTCATCTGACATTCTATCATATGTGAAAAAACCTTCTGAAGCAGGTTTTATCTGTGCAAATATAGGACTACATACATGGTAATGTGTGGACAAGTTTTAACGTAATGAAGGGATGCATGACTTCAGCACTGCAATTGGCCTGGCTAGCACAGGGTGTAGGAAATTATGAGAGTAATTGTCTGCCATCTCAGCAGCTGCACCTTTAAAAGCCTGAGTGAATCTACCACAGTAAAGAACTATTTTTAGATCTTCCTGTAAAATAAACTTCTGAATAACTTTTTGTAACCTTTGAGGTAGTCCTGAAGGTTAATTCCCCTAGATCAGAAAACGCCTCTAATTTGACCTATGTCCCACAACATGTTGTTATGAATATTCTTGCATACACTTACAATCTAGATCTGCGTGCAAATCAGATTAGATTTCAAAAATAGAATAGTTTAGAAGAAGAAGTAGTCTAGCACTTTGTTGAATAACTACACCCTTTTAGTATAATCAACACTGGCTCTTGTTGATGATGTTCATGTACATATCCACAGGATGTGGAGCCTGTTTTATTCAGAGGACTGTCGTCTTTGAAGACGAATGTTTCTCTTCTGATTCTGCCAGCAAGCAGAGCTGAGCAAGTCAAAGAGAGAAATGTTGGTCTTATTAACCGATATCATAATAAGTAGGGATCCTGGCCAGATCTTCATAAAGCAGTGTTTGTTATTAATTCAGTACTTACTATTCATTGCTTGAAACATCTGTTTGAATCAACGAGAGTAATTTCTAGGTTTCTTGTTTGGAATATTTGTGGTGCTTTGAAGGGAAAGGATTCTTTCATTTTTTTTTCCGCATAAGTCAAACTATCCTTCTCAATATGGACTCACATAGGTGTTTTTGTTTGTTTGTTTGTTTTTTGAGTGCTGTAGCATGTTTCTCATTCTGTTTCCTTCTGCTCCTTTGTCGATGCTCAGCTATTTAGTTTTCATTATCCTTTTTATCTTCTCTCTTCAGCTCATGATTTCTTCCATTTATCTTAGTGAAATCAACTTTCATGTCAATGGTATACCTATGTGAAATAAATGTATTCCTCCATCACATTCATAAGATGAGCAACAGTAACTCAGCTCTCCCATAAACTAAGAGGACTGCTCAGTCACTTTGAGGCAGACTTCCCCTCTCATTGCAGTAAAGAAGACTGATGCAACTTGATTACAGTTCTTAGACATTTCAAATGTTTCAAAAGTACCGCTGACTCCTTAATTTCTTCTTTATATGCTGGAGAAAGGATTCACAACAAGAACCTAGCTAATAGTTGCAGCCAGACAATTTCACAGTGGAATTAAATGACAACATTTTAACAGTGAAAATGATTAAGAACTGGGGGCAAATGCGAAGTGATTTCTTCCCTTATTGTTTCTAGTTCAACTTCTAGCACATATACTTAGGTCGAACAAAATTTTTTAGTATGTGAGTTTTAAGTAACACATAAAATCCTGGGGCATAAAGGAGGTCACAGTAGATGATTCAATGATCTCCTCTGACCCTAAACTCTATAAGTTCTCAAAATCTATGAATTCTGAATTGATCACTTTTTTTTTCATCTCCATTAACTTTTGATGTACCTTCACAGGTATCTTCCAATGGATTATATAACCTTTTTCTCTTTTCTTGGAATTCAATTCTTATAAATAGCTGTGCTCATAGTACAAATACTAGCTTCTCTAACTATCCTCTATAAAAACACAAACTCATGTCAATAGTCTACTGAAGCAGATTCCGAAACCAGAAAGCTTAAACGGTATGGAGGAGATTCTGTAACAGTATGTTCAATTCCTTGTATGACTGCTGTTGTCTGGGGAATCTCTTAGAGGAAGCTCTAATATAAAGTACATTTTCAGTGGTTTGATATGGTTGATAGCAAGAAATGTCCAAGCTACTCATATCTTTTTTTTCCTTGAATACTTTCACAGTGGTGAAATGAAGGCAAATATGTAATGATCTTTACCAGTAAAAAAGAGTATTGATGAAGAGCACTCCAACTGGTTGAGACTCACAGAGAGGGAAACTACAGCTAGTAACAGTACACAGGACAGCAAAATTACTCTGTTGCCTGCAGTTCTGTAAGGCCACTTCATGCCACACTTCGACATGCTATCATTTACACAAGCTGATTTATTAGAACTTCCTAGATCTGATGTAAGAGAACTTCCTCGAGAACTGCTTTTCGAACACAGTACATAAAGAACTGAAAATCTCATTTGACGAGAAAAAAACAGGCAATCTCCACATAGGAAAGTCTAGACAGAAACTTGTGTACCTTTTCCAGTTGTTCATCTACCTTTCTGAATATTTTAAACTATAGTGAATGAAAACCATTAAAGCCATAGAAAAATATAAATATCATTCATGACTATAAACCATAGTGCAGAAAATCCAACGACCAGCTGGTCCCTCATGGTGAAGAAACTCTTCATCCTCTCAGTGAAGAACCTTTTGCTAATACACAATTTGACCTTCTCCTGATGCAGCTCCATCCTGTTCCCTTGGGTCCTATTGCTGTCACCAGAGAGAAGAGATCAGCGCTTGTCTCTCTGCTCACCTCATGAGAAAACTGTACGTTGCCTTGAGGCCTCCCTGCAGTCTCCTCTTCTCTGGACTGAACAACTCAAGTGACCTCAACATTTCCTCATACTTCTTTCCCTCTAGACCCTTGACCATGTTTATAGCCCTCTTTTGGTTGCTTTTTAATAGTTTTATGTCATTCTATATTGTGTTGCCTAAAACTGCATACAGTATCCATGGTGAGGTAACTGCAGTGCAGAGCAGAGTGGAACAATCCCTTCTGTCAATCAGCTAGCAGTGCTGGGCCTGATGCACCCTAGGGTATTACTGGCACTTTTGGCTGTCAGGGCACAGTATTGACTTGGATTCAACTTGCCATCAACCAGAACCCCCACACCCCTTTCCGCAGAGCTGCTTTCCAGCCTTTTGTTCCCGAGTCTGTACAAACATCCAGGGCTGCCCCATCCCATATGCAGAGTTTGGCATTTGTTCTTTTTGAACTTCATGTTGATTGGTGGTTGTCCAACTGTCTAGTCTGTCAAGGCCTCTGCAATATCTTCACAGTTAAAACAACCTTCATGGTCTAACACTTTCACAGTTTAAAAACAACCTAGTATATGTTTCTGCCTCAGAGAAAGAATGGTGGAAAAGCTGCAAAAGTGCCAGGGAAATCATCTCATGCTGTATGAATTAGAGGATTTGTGCAGAATTTTGATGGAGTGGAGGAAAGAGTTGGTGGCTATGGTGTGGACTCTGATAATCTTATGAATGGCCATTACAAAGTCTTAGCAGACAGGGGGTACCTAAAGGTTGGATACCTTCAAAAGTTTGTCATGACTGCTGTTAAAGTTTTTCTAAAGGATTTTGGAATGTTTTGCAGAACTTGCTTGCATTTTGTGCTTAATATGATAATACTGCAAGGAGACTGTGAACTGTTTCTATTAGCAAGTTGTATAGTATGCTTATTATAGTAATGGAAATTGCTCTTGAAATGCACTCAGCAGTGGAGTATAAATGACTGTGTGAGAATGAGTTAATCATCTGTCTTTGTTAAATGTTTTTCCATGTGTGGGAGGCCTTCCCAGTTAATGCACTTTCCTCTGATTTGCAGCTACTGTCATCATTGCTGTATGTGATTGATATGTCTGCCTTCACAGATTTAGAACCTGACACTGACACTAATGAACAGCTTGAAGTCACTGATAATTTCAGAAAGGACTCCAGAAATTGTAGGGGACAATTTTTTTTCCAAATTGCAGCTTTGTATCCTGGGAAGGAAGTGGTGGCATGGCTTTGACAGCTTGTGTTTTCTTTTGGCATACAAGTATTGTGGAAATGTCTGCACTTGGAGAAGTCAGGAGAAAGAAAATCCTTTCTCCCCACTGCCAGCCCTCCAAGGCCTTGGATTTCTGAAGGCCAATCTTACTACTAAAGACTGAGGTGAAGAAGATGTTCAGTACCTCAGCTATTTCCACATCCTGCATCACCAGGGCCCCCATCCCATTCAGGTGACCCACATTTTCCCTAACCTTCCTTTTACTTTCTTAACACGTATGTGTCACTAAGTCTTTTCCGTAATGAGACTACTTTTTTCTTCTACTTACATTTTAAGAGTTAAGGCATTCATGTTAAAATATTAAAATATGGGCACTTTATAAATGTAGATGTATCCAAGCACTGTTTCTAACAGTGTTTAAAGATATGCTGTCAGTTCTGAAACTGGATAATGACTGCACAATCTTTGAATTGATTGTATTGAGAAATGCCAAATTTTAAAAATATCTACTGTTGCTTGATATATTTAATCTATTCAAAAATATCACAGTATACTTTTCAATTATATGTTCACTTACATAAGCCATAATGCAGAGTGATTGTATTATATGTGCCTCTTCAAATGCATTGGTATTCCATTCCTTTCTATATACATGCAGGAACAAAATATGTTATTCAAATTGTATCTCAGACTTTCCAATTTATTGCCACAAACACTATTAGATTTTCATATTTCTAATTTTTGTTTGGCTTACTCCCTTTTGGGCTTGTCAACATTTTTGATTAGGTGATACAGAGGAATACTATCATTACATTTTAAGGCAGAGAAATATACACTTCGTTAGAAGTTTCAGTGTATTTAAAGTTAGGAAGTCTCACAAAACAAGCAATAATTTTGACTGTGATAAACTTTTGAATCTTCCCAGCTGCTTCAGGAACTGAGGTGAACACTGGTGATAGGTGATAGTGTAGTGCCAGAATAGTTCTCAATGTAATGGACGAAGTATCTCAAAAACATTCTGGGAGCAAGTTCTGGCCTAAATTTGAAGAAACCAATCATGTAATCTCATAATTTTATTCTAAGTGGTAATGTAAATGTTTTAATGTATCAGTTTTTTCCCCCTTGCCTCTCTCTGCATGAGGTACCTGTAGTGTTGGACTACAGCATGAAGGTAATTGATGGCATTCACTTTTAAATTCCATTTTAATCAGATTCGTGTGTGTGTTACCATACCGTCACCAAGTTTAATTATTTTGTAGAGGGAAAAACAAGGTGCTGTTGAAATACTATTAACATAAATATATACATTCCCAAAGACTGTTTTAAAAATGATCTTTACTAAGCAGTAGGTGAAGTCTGTCATTTCTATTGTTTCAAATACTTTTAATTTTGTATATCATCTGGGGCTTTAAGTAACCTGGTCTAGTGGGAGGTGTCCTTGCCCATGGCAGGGGGGTTGGAACAAGATGATCTCTAAGGTCCCTTCCAACCTGAACCATTCTATGATTCTATGATTCTATGTCTACCAATATTCCTTATGATGTCAGTTTCTTTTTTAAGAGAGTACTGAAAGGTATTTCGTCACAGATGCTCAGCATTTAAAAGAACAAAATCCATTGTTGTCTGCCTCGTAAGTAGTTAATACATAGAGGATTCTTTTGTATATATGGACATAGAATCTATAATCTAGAAATTAAGATGTTTAGAATAACCATTAGAGCAGTGGGCTATAATACAAAACAAACTGCCTCAAGGATCACAGCTAAGAATTAATGAATACTGGATGGAAATATACACTTAAGAAAACCTAACATAGAACCCTAACTTTCCTAAAAATTGAGTTTTCATCAATTCCTATTAAGGCTGAACTATAACTGTGTGTTTTCATAGGGAATGTGGGGCCCTCCTGTATTATTATTATTATTATTATTAAGATTGGACTAATAACACTATATGAAGAAAGAACATCTTTGACCTTGATAGCTGATATTTTGTACAGTTTTTGGTCTAAGAGAAAGAATTTCATGATCTATTTTGTCTAGTTTTCCTTCAGACTAAGCTGAATAAAAACATGATTTGTCAAGGAAATGCCACAACTATTTAGCACATTTCTTCTCAGACATGACTACTAGATCTTTTAATACTAAACGAAGTTCATAACTACTTCAGTGTTATGAAAGCTTTCTTTATGCACTACACTCCCATTCTCAAGAGAGAAAATCAATTTTAAAAACCACAGAAATCAATTTTTTTTTTTGCTTTCACTACCTGAAAGTAAAATAATTTTAAAATCAGAATTTCCCAAGGGCAATTGCGATATTCTAAGATATATGTTTTGATGAGTCTGTGTGGGATTTGAGAGAGAGGGAGAAAGGGAGATGGAACTAATAATCTGTTGGATTATTGTTTTATGAGCTGTGTGGTTCATTGTGTGCATAATCTGTTTTGCGCCTTTCTAATATGACACTGATAAAGTAGTTGCAATTTCCTGTTTTGAGGCCACTGTAATCTGTTATGCCCTAAATTTGGAGAACATGCTCAGCTTTGTGTGGTCAAAAAAGTGAATGGATTCTTTACTCAATCACTGAGAAAAGTCTGTTTGAATTGCACCTCCTGCAATTTTGACAAGACGTTTCTTCAGGTTTTTGCATCCATTGACAACGTATTCACTAGGGATAACTTTTGCTTCCCTTCCCTCCCAAACTAACCATGTCTCATTCAACATAATCCACTGTCTTCTCAACATCTCCCTCTCTAGTCTGTAATTTTGCCTTTTCCAGCGTTTTATGAAGACTGTTGAGGCAGTTTCTTTGTCTACCACTTCTTGTCATAGCTGCAGCTATGAAAAGAGGTTTCTAGGGGACTTAACATGTCAGAATTCATTGAGTTATGGTTATCTTCGTCAAATCTGGTAAAGTCGTCCAGTAGTGGATGTATACTACGTTATCTCTGGATGCAGTTGTCATCTGGGCAATAAATTCCTTGAGCTAGGCAGGATAATCTTATGTATGACTTTCTTCTAGCTAACATTGTGCTATTTCAATGGAATAGTTCTATCCTAATTGAGGTGAATTTTCTCAGTAGATTTCCTGTAAATAATAGGGAAGCAGAATGGGTGAGTAAGAGAGTAAGGCTTGGTTTTCCTTTCCATCACAAGCACTTCATAGCTTGAGTAAGGCATCTAGTGTTATCTGAAAGGCAAACAAATATCAGGACATATATGTTGTCTTTTGTCATTATATGCACAAATGCAAGATACATATATTTGTCTGCTTGCAATATCATTCTGTATGCACGGAGTTTTCTTCCTCAATGAAGACTTAATTGAATGGTTAAATTGGTTCTTATTAACATACCTTGTTTTGTAGGGACTTCAAAGTATCTTAAAAGCTTAAGTGTTCTGTTGAATAGTCACAGGCCCAACAAATAGCAAAAAATCCTCTTCAACAAATAGATCATTTTTCTCGTCATTGTTTTATTTTAGTTTTGTTATTGTTTTAGTGGAATTACCCATGCAATGATCTTTGAAAATGATCTGGGTGTTTTCTCCATAATGCCATCTTTCCGTAAGTGTCAGCTGAATACTGTCAATACCAAAGGCATACAATTTTTCAAACAGTAGACACAGATTTGTCGTATTAGTAACTACAACAGAAGTCACATAGTAGAAGTGACACATTTTATTGCCATATCATCAAGAAGTACCTGTACTTTTGAAATGATAACATTTATGTAATTAAGACCAAAAAAATGGGGGTTTTACTCTTCCATTCTAACATGATTTTACTAGGAAACACATGAGTAACTTGAAAAAGAGAGGCATTTGCTTGAATAAAAGCAGCTACCTTTTGAAATGTTCCATTATATGAAAAACTACTGAGGTTCTGATGAGACTGAGAACTCCATTTGAAATGTGGGGATCTAGCAGTGCAGTCCAACAGACAAAATAATGTGTATTGATGCTTTAATTTAAAAGTGACAGTGTTCTATATTACAGGTGTCTTGCTTTCATCATGATATCCATGATACAATTCACTGCAAAGTAGTCTGAATACACCTTTATATGACACAAAGCATACAGTAGAGGAAATATAATTAAAATGATTAAGTAAAATTTGCACTTATGAACCCAATTTTGAGCTCAACTAGGCCAGTGCAATTTAAAGTCTAGAGGCAGATAAAGGAAGATAAGGCCATTGAAGTCCGTGGACAGACCCTTTTGACTTCGTTGGACTTTGCTTAGGTATCAACTGTACTGAAAAGGTCACTTTTCTCAATAGGGTGAATTGTACTAGGATCTCTTAAGTATTTTACTCCAATTAAGAAACTTTGTATCCCTTCTAATGAATAGCCTAACTGTGAGTAGAAGGTGGCATTTACTGCCACCCTGACTGACAGGACTTATAGGTTGTCCATTCTTATTTATTAAGAAGTACTGTATAAACTGGTTGATTAATCTTCCAAGGAAAATGCTAGAAGTATGAATAATTAGTTATGAAAATTCGTATTTAAAGTACTTGAAAATATTAGGAATGCCTCTCTCTGACAAGAGATGAAAAAGATCAGTGTTCTGCACTGCATCCTTTATACTGCACTGCATCCTCTCTACTGCATCCTTTTATCTCTATCAGAAAAACCTAAGATTCTACTGGGTTTTTTCTCTGGTTAGTTAGGAGTGTAGGGAAGGCCGACTAATTGTAGTTCCATACTTCCAGGAAAAGGCTGAGGCTTAAAAAGAGCTATAAGACATTTTTCTCCTTAATTTCTATAATTATTTGTGTGTGTGTGTGTCCAAATCCCAGCTTGAGTCTTTGGAAATGAATCTCTGAGAATTTATAGAAGTTGATACCTCTTACTCGTAAACCTGAGTTATAATACTATATGGCTTCGGCAGATCTTGTGTAAGTTTCTTCCATACTTTTCTGCCAGTGCATTTCAGCCCTGACTTTTAACATTGCCAGTTTTCCTGCCTTGGGCTACTTAGAAACTGAGGCTGCCAATTAAATTGTAACTTACTAAAATGATCATAATTTGAAACACAATCTTTCAATAAAAGCAGAGACTTTCAATAACGATGAGTTCAATTATGACGACATAAGTGAATTTTTTGGTTACATCCATGTAAAGGCACTCAGCTCAGTGCAATTGTATAGAAAGCAGTGGGATTACTGCAGAGCAGATCTGTTTTTCTGTGGACTAAACTTTTTGGGAGCACATATTGTATGCACTATTCTTATTTACCGTGGTAAGTATGCAACAGTCAATGTATGCCCTACATATTGTAGCTATTTCTTGATACTCATATTTACAATCTTTTTCATTTTTTGCACTTCGCAATTTGCAAATTTTTCCATGATAGACTACCATACAGTTAATAGGCAAAAAGAGACTGCAAAGACAATACTCAAAAGGGAGCTTCTTTGTAAGACTAAAATCCTGTGATTTTTGTTTCATACTTCAGGGAATCAACAACCAAACATTAGTGCTTTCCCTCCTTGCTTAAACTGATAACAATGTAATAAACTAATGGTAAAAAAAGAAAATCAGGACTTTCCAGCTGGGGAAAAATGGAGTTTTAGTTCCTTTTACAGTTCAAGCTGGTGCTGTATATATGATTTGCAATGCAGCAAATTCTACATTTGAAAGGATTCCATAATTCAAGTATTACCGGAGTTCTGTCTGTCAGATCTTTGCAGCAATGGAGCCTTGTTTTTCGGCATTAATCGGACAAGTAATATAGTAGGAATCTGGTTCCTTAAAAGACTTGTCAGAGACTACAACAACACATGATTATATATATGTATAATTGGTTCATTGCCAAGGAGCCAGTAGATGCAGTCCTGAATATAGAAAATATCTCCGGAATATTTCTTCATGTTGATTTGTGCTAAGAAGATTGTAGATACTTTATTTTGTGCAGTTCTTCACACTTCATACATCAGACTGGATACCACGTGCTAGCATATTTGGTTACATTGTTGGAGAAGGCAATAGTCCTTCATTAGGTCACTTCTTAGGTGTCACATTTTTGTTGATTTCAGATCCAGAATTGTAAAATCAAGATAACTTTGCTTATACTCTGAAGGCTGTTATCTGTCCAAAGTACAAAGGAAAGGAAAGCTAACGCTATTCCAGATGGAGTCCTTTATATTGCTTGGTTAGCTCACTGCAGCCCAAATCCTTGCTGCTCTTGTAGCATATCTTTGGAACACCATCAATGCAAGTCCTGCTGAGCTGCTGCTGTTTCTTGAAGACAGCTGTGTTGTAATTAAATTGATTAGGGTTGTGCTATGACTGGTAAGAGGAGGGGTTTATCTCTTATAACCAGGTACTTAGTGATGAGTAAAGCAGCCGCCAGAATATTGCAGCTGTGATCGTAGCAATAGCATTTTTTATCATAGTCATAGACTGGTAATAAATGAAAGCTTTTCTAACAGTCATTTCTGCTCTCTTCCAAAGATTTTCACTAGATGTTTTGATAGCATGGGAATAGGAAATATAGAAAGTCGTTTAGTAATTGATACTCCATAAGCAGATCCCAGGACTGCAATTAACATCGTTATTGTACAAATCAAATGAAGACTATCTGTTCATCCAGGCAACCAGCTCTATACAACCACCAAAGAGATGATGCCAAAGATTTATACATCGTTAAAATGAGAAGAAAGTGAGTGAAAACACTGGGGTCTTTTCAACACATTATTAGACAACTCACCAGTCAGATCGTATTCAATCTAGATGAAAGGAATCAATGATACATTTAATTAGAAGGTTATTGCTTTTGTGAAAGAACTTGCAGGAAGAATTATAATTCTCAAAAGGTGTGTTTGAAGTGTTTTTCATAGGGCACACTGTGCCACTTTTTATCTAAGCTGTACAAATGAAGGCATGTTTTCTTCAAACATGGATAATTGCATATCTGTGTAGCTAAGTGATCTGATTTTCAGAGGTGCTGGATGCTAACTTTTTTGAAGTTTACACGTCTTCTCTGCCTGTGGAAAGTAGGCCACTTACATAAATGCCTAAATATAGATTTTGGTTCTTGACTTCAGGCCACCAAGCTCGACAATTTTGGCTTTAATAAATAAAACAGACCTTCTAAGCTGAAAGTGTGTCAGTAAATTTGGCTCTAGCTAGATAAACACTGACTGGATTGCAGCTACAGAATGTGCATCTTTTGGTTCCATTCCACAAATATTAAATGTCTTGAAAGAAATCCTGGCAGAAACAGGAGAGTAAATTCTTAAGCTCTAGACACAAATAAACATTGACTTTTGTATGATAACTTTGACCACATTGGCCATTGCATAGAAAAATACTTTCACAGACAACGGTGGAAACTTGTTCATATCATATTTATTCATATGCACATCTAAATGTAATAATTGAATGCTAATATACAGTCAAATATGTTATCTTTATACACAATATTTTTGACAGTTTTACCACTATGCCTGGTAGGTTAGCCAAACTTAAAAATTCAAGACTAGCTCTACAGCTGCTGCAAATCTGTGTGCTTCATGCACTTCAAAGAAGGGAATATACCGACATAATCCAGCTGAACATTTGGCATCTGGACACGAGTTTACTTTACATCCAACACCAAAAGTGAGATCTGCAGGTGATATAAGTCAAAGAAGGTCAGATGAAAGTTAGTGGAACATTGCTGATTTCTTGTGGCTGAGAAACAAGAAGTAGATGATGACAACAAAGATGTTTCTCATTACCCTTTCTAAACACTTTTTTTTTTTTCAAACAAGCAAACTGTTAAATCCGTATAGAACAGTACGGATTTGCAATTCCTGTTTAAATAATGACTTCTTTAAGACCACTGTATGGTTGTAATTCTAAAGCTGTAGATGAGGGAGCTGATCCTGTTAAAGAAACAGTCTTCTGTCCTGCAGAGAAAAGTGTGGGAATATTACCAGATGGCTTGATCCAGGGGGAAGATAAGTGGTGGGATTTTTTCCCATTAGTTGGGAAGAAGCATTCAGAAAGACATCCCTGTCCATCCGTTTTTCCTCTTTGGTGTGAAGTCATGGTTTCTTAGTACTGAATCCCTGACTGATATGGATTAAAGGTAGGTCTGTTGAAATTGAGAGTGCTTTGTTGATTCAGGCTCACTGTAATGTTAATCTGAAGTGTACTTGTTTCAATGCTTTAAAATCCATTTGCATCTCTGAATGTCACTTATGTGGTGGGGGTGAAGAGGTGGGGGAAAATCAGTGATCTCTTCTACTTACACCACTATTAATAGGGTGTGGAAATGATTCTGAAGTTACCATCAAAAAATGGGAATTCTGTAGGTTTTTTGCTGAGACAATAGTTACATGTTCTGCATTTGTTTTTCTTGCTATGTGCTCGTATACTGCAGTGTCTTGCTAGGAGTAACTAAATTTGAACCTTGGCTCAGAGCAGTGCAGCAGCACTCAGAGATGGTTCAACACAATACCACTGACCTCCCAAGGCTGAGGAGCTCTGTTTGTTAATGAAGCTTGTAAGTCTAACATGTAATGTTGCACTGATGTGGTAAAAAATGCCACATCTTCATATGTATGGCTTGTAGCTTGTCTGTTTAAAAAAAAAAAAAAAAAGAATAAGAAGAAAAGCAACAGAGCGTAAAAATGCCAGCCAATCAACCAAAAAAATAAAAACAACCTGTTAATTGAGTGTAGGGTAGCTAACATAAACAATTTCTTCCTTCTCTACCTCTAGAGTCGTAAAAATGGCATCCACTGACATTCATTTATGCTTGCTGAGTGTTGATGGAGACCAAACAGTGGATGTGAGCACAGTGAGGTAGTGGGTGGTGCATTTCAGCAGTGGTGACAGCAATGTGAAAGACAAACTATCTTTTGGACAGTCATACAGATTTTTACGAGTGCAGCATGCAGGCTCTTGCTCATCATTGGAGAAAAGGCATAGCTGGTATGTGGGAAAGTGGTGTTTTTTAGCTGAGAATTTGTTCTATCAAGCAGTGTTGTGGTCTTTGCATCTGTTGTAGTTTCCATGGAAATAAATAGATGTTACTTTTTCAGAGACCTATGTATTTGTCTTTCTCCTGCCTCTCAGGTAAGGAGGCCTTAAGTGTACCCTCTTATGTTCTTTCTGGGCTAGTTGCTCTTCTTGCATCTGATAGCTGGCAATAAAGTCCCACCTACAACCTCATGTATTTTCCTTACACAGGTTTTGTCTTTTGTTCTTTTGCATTAAATCATATTAATCTCTTCTGTGCTGTTAATTCAATCATCTATCTCTGCTCTTTGTAAGTGCTGAGTTTGTCTGATAGAACTAGTTTTGCAGTTTATAACCTGAGTGTGGATCAGATGTTCTTTGAACTCTTTTAAATTAACCATATGTTGCAAGTCATACCTACGATTGCTAGGCAGTCTGTTCACAAAGATGTCTTTTCTAGCTCTTGATCTAAAAATAGGCAACTTTCTAAACATTTCTATAGTAGAACTTGTTTGACTTCTGTAAAATTAGTAGCTGGAAACCTCTTCTTTGTGATTGCTCATCTCAAGTAACATTTCAACATAAATATTCTGGATTTGTTGATGTCTAAATGGCCCTAAGTAATTTGATACAAGCAAGGAGAAATAAGTGTGTTGGGGACAGGAACAGCAAGAGCTCCTTGGCTGAGTAAAGCTATGAGAAGTCATAATGGGACCTGCCACCATTTTAATTAATAGAACACCAAAAGAATGTCCATTACTTACTAACTGGAGCACTGAAAAAAAAAAGGGTGACACTGAATTCACTAAATATGGATTTCTCTTGAAAAAAACAAACAAAACCCAACCCCCATTCACACAGTAAATAAATAAATAAAAATGATCAATATATATTTTTCACAGATTCAGAATAATTCCTAGCCTCTTTGGTTTCTAACAGGGAAAAAAATATCTACTAAAGTCACTCTGAATCAATTTGACTACTGGTCATCCTGCTGATTGTGATCCAAAGTAGATTAAATTCTGAATCTTTTCTTTTTATTTCCTCTCTTTTTTCTTAGCTTCTTGAGAATTTGTGGGGTAATTCCAAAATAACAACTTTGAAGCTGGAAAAATAAAATAATATTTGGCTATTTAAGATCACTTTTCTAGTTTAAGCTATTGGATAAAAGCATTTTAAATTGCCACTTATTTGAGAAATTAACCTTTCTTCCCCAGCCCTCAAGTTATTGAGATGTCTGGGTTCAAAATTTCTTCGAAGTTCTTCTTAATCTCTTCTAAGTTCTTTTAATAAATATTTTGCTTCTTTAGGGCAAGAATTACTTCTTTGATTTTAATGGAGATAATGGTGACTTACAATGGAGAGAAAAGATATTCTTGGTTAAGAAGCATAATCAATTATGAGAAGCATATTACTTCTGAGTCACAGTCCTAGCTGTACTTGTACATTAGTACATGACTGTACAAAATAATTTCAGCTAGGTTAAGCAAAACTGAATTACCTTACATGACCTGTGAGGCAAAGATACCATGAAGTAGTTCAGAGTTCAACTGATATGAAGTGATTTAAGAAGCTGATGAAAAAGCAAGCAATATGCTTTTTGTGTAAAAATGTTTAAAAAATTTTTAGTGTAAAAATGCTGGTGTTTGAGAAGGAGTGAAAGAGATTTTCCCGTCACTATATGAGAGTACATCTGTGGGTGCTGAAGTAGGGAGAAATTCTACGCTATAATGCTCTTCACCTTTTACACCAGAAAGGTTCCAAGTGATGCAAAGCTGAGAAAGCTGAGCCCACGGGTGGGCGAAAAAAGATCAAAAGATTTCCCTTCTCTGAAAATATCAACTTTCTTCTTTTTTTTTTTTTTTAAAAAAATTCTTAGGGCAGTTGAATATTTTGGATTTTAACTCACTTTGTCAGGCCTAGCTCATAAAAGCTTTTTGCCAATAGTATAGCTAACACAATTATCTCCCTTAATTTTTACATTAGTCATGGAACGCTAATTAGGAAAAGTCTTTCAGGGTCAGTCTTCTGTTTCATGCAAGTCAACAGTCTGGGATAATGGGGACATGAGGTAGTAACTTGCACACAGGCTGTAACTAAATCAAGTGTGAATAAGTGCTTTCATTACAGATGCATTAATTGTATTATCCTTGGGGAGTAGCTGAGAAATTGGCAACCTTTTACTGAAAAAAAGTTTCTCAAAAGTTGCCAGCTTTCTTGGTATTCTCATGTTCTTGTATCAAGGACCAACTTGATGGAAGTCTGCTTCCACTACAATGGTGACTCAGTCCAGAACTGGGAGCGGTGTAGTCTCCAGGAAAGGAGGGACTGGTATCCTGGGAAGGAAGAGAGGAGAAGATCCTCTACTTTTAGAGGAACTGCCTTCCTTGAAAGAAAGTGGGATGACTTGTTTTGGCTGTGGAAACAGCAAAAGTAGCCTAAAGAACTTTTCCAGTGCTCATGACTTTCTGGTGTCACTTACTGGATCCAGAGCCGATCTCGAATGAAGGGGCGTCAGGTTAAATTAGACAGTAAAACACATTCTATGGCTAGGGTGAAGAAAGGAGGGATTTTAGCCCAAAGGCTGAATGCTGTCTTTAGAAAAGCAGATTTTAAAATTACCACTTCATCTTGGTAACATGCTTTGTTTTGTCTTTGTGTAAGTTCATGTAGATGCCATGGTATTAGTTACAGTCATGCTTTCAAGCTAACACCTGCAAGAAATGTACTTAATGGCTTTCCCCCTGTTGCTAAGTAAAAAACAAACCAAAATGAACTTTTATGTTAATGAAACACTTGTGTAATTCTGCTGTGCTTGTCTGGTTCTAGGAACAAAACCTATAGTTCATAACCATCTAATCTTGATAGTGACATCTTATTTCATCTTACTCTGTGCTATGCTGGGACAGCTGTACCCAGACCCAGTTGAACAAGCGATGCCTTGATGCCTGTGTAACCCTGCAGAAGGTGAAGAATGCAGGTGGGGCTCCATGGGGTGAGGTGGGTTGGTGCAGCTCAGCAGCAGTGAGAGCAGAGCTTGCTGAACAGGCACCATGTGGACCTAGGGCCCACAATCTGGAAGCTTGTTCTGCAAAACCTTTGTCAGGGAAGATTAGGCAGTAAAACAGTGGTTTTGCTTATTCAGCTACTCCTATTCAAAAAAAAATAAATACTAATAATAATTAAAAAAAACCCCCAAAACAGAAAACAAAACAAACAAACAAACAAAAAGAAAACACAAAAACCAGCAAATTATATTAAAATTAATTTATCTAGTTGCTCAATTGAATAAATTCGAGGGGTCAGTAACGTGTTATTATGTTATGCATGCTTTTCTCATCACAACTCGAATGTTAATTACTTGGTCCATAGTGTTTAAAAATTGTCACTACCTGATCTCATCATCATGTCAATCTTTCAAATGGATTCTCACCAACTCATGTCTTCCCAGAGTGCTTGTTTATTGCTTCCCTGATTGCACAGTTTGTTTTGCTGAGGCTTAATTTCTACTGAGTCTCTTAAAATAGAGTATCAGGAAAGATGTAGCAAAGTTTATAGTGTGAAAGTCTAAAATAGAAACCCAGAAAATCTAATTTCTTGGTCTAAACTCAGCTTTATGCAATGCTTATTTATACTTTACAGTATGTTTCATTCTAGAACTACTTTTTTAAGTAAAAGTAAATATTTGCTTTGGAAATTACCACTTGAGCAATTTTTTCCTTCCTTTATTTTATTTTATTTTATTTTATTTTATTTTATTTTATTTTATTTTATTTTATTTTATTTTCCTGCATAGAGGCTTTAGATCAATAGGTAATGCAATGACTTTCTCATTATTATTTTATAATAATGATTCATTAATTTTTTTTAATAGGATAAAAGATGCTTTTGCTAAAATATCTT
>WBMW01003634.1:83426-112592 GCA_013396635.1 Penelope pileata | reverse complement strand
TTTTTTTTTTTGCTTTTGTTTTACACAGATTTTGCTATGACAGCTTAGAATTTTTGCCCACGTTCATGACTATACTCCAAAAAACAGACGAAGACTACATTCAGGGTGTGTAAACTTGGAAACTGCATACTTTCCATTTGGTTGCACAAGACTTGATTCTATTGTGACCCCTCAAAACCAGGAATGCCATCATATTTATAATTTTTTTTATCAGCCAAGACTTAATAAAAAATGATTGCTTAATGTGATATTTAGACATTTCAGAGTAGGTGGTTAAGGTGGTACCCTGACTTTAAGAGTTCCAGACTGCCAAGGCTGTCATGAGACTTTGAGACTGTGGATGTAGTACAAGGATCTCACTGGGAGACCAGAATTGATCTGATAGCCACTTGAAACTGGCAGAAGCTTCACAAGTTTGGAAATTATTTGTAACTGGTAACCAACGGTATCTTGGCTTGTATCAGAAATAGTGTAGCGAGCAGGTCCAGGGAGGTGATTCTCCCCCTGTACTCAGCCCTGGTGAGGCTGCACCTCAAGTACGGTGTTCAGTTTTGGCCCCTAAGAGGTTTTGGTAAGGTGGGGGTCAGCTTCTTCTCCCAGATAACTAGTGATAGGACGAGAGAGAATGGCCTCATGATGCACTAGGGAGGTTCAGGTTGGATGTCAGGAAGAACTTCTCCGAAAGAGTGGTCAGGCACTGGCATGGGCTGCCCAGAGAGGTGGTGGAGTCATTGTCCCTGGAGGTGTTCAAGAAACATGGAAATGTAGTACTTAGGTGTCCTGGTTTGACCTAGCAGACAGCTAAGTCCCACACAGTTGTTCGCTCACCCTCCCACCTCCCAAGTGGGATGGGCGAGAGAATTAAGGAATAAATACGGTAGAACTCGTGGGTTGAGATAAAAGCTATTTACTAAGACAGCAGAGAGAATAAAAGAAATACCAGTACATATATATATATGAGAAACAAGAAATAATACACAAAGCAAGGGACCAACAACCGATACCCAACCGGCCAGCAGCCCCTCCCTCCGGGCAAGAGAGCGATTTCTCTTCCGTAAAAATCACATGATGTGATGTGGTATGGAATAGTTCTTTGGTCAGTTTGAGTTAGCTGCCCTGGTCCTGTCTCCTCCCAATTCACAGCTCCTTATGCCTTCTAACTGCTTCACTGAGGAACAAAATGTGTCCTTGGCTGTGTTCAACACTGCTAGGTGTTATCGGTTGTTTCTCTTCTGGGAACAAAACACAGCTTCATACCAGACACTGTGAGAGAAGTAACTTCTGTTAGAAACTAAGACATTAGGGACACGGTTTAGTGGGCAATGTTAGTGGTAGGTGAGTAATTGGACTAGATGGTCTATCTTAGAGGTCTTTTTCAACCTTGATGGTTCTGTGATTAGCTTAGTGTTTTGAAGCCATGTCCATTTTGTGTTCTTTTACGTTTCATTGCACACAGTTTTTGTTTGTTTGTTTTCAGCAGGCAGTTATGGCTTCTTGTTAGCTTTTCTTTGAGGGAGCATGTTGTTTTTCAGGAGATGAAATTGAATTCTGTAACTAAGATATTATACAGCCTTACTGGATATATTGAACTTAGTCTTTATTCCTTAATTGAGCCGCATTACACTTTCACCAGTGCATGTCAACTTGTTACCCAGACAGTAGTTCACCTTTACAAAGTGACTTGAAGACATTTTTCTACTAAGGCTGCACATAAGAGATATTAGATTCTTGACAAAATTGTGACACTTCAGAAGAAATTCCACCCAGACATTCGGATAACATCCAGCAATCAGTTTGTACTCTAAGAAGGAAAAGATTAGTAAGCAGTTTCTCCTATGATTTCCTTTCAAGAAAAGCATTTATTTTCCACCATTCTCTAGACCTTGTGGGGATTTCGTCCAAGATCAAGAAAGCATATTGTGCATACACAGTGTGAGACTCGTACTATTCTTCTACCTCAGTCACTAATGGATTTCTCAGATGTGGCCATTTTTCAAATGCAAGAGCAAAGGTCATTTCCTTAAGAATACCAAAAGAAATACTGTATGGATTCAATTTGACTCTTGCTGATTGTTTTAGCTAGCTGGAGAGCTGTTTCATCAACATGACATCATTACGTGGAAGTAACGAAGAGGAGGTCCAGTTGTCATGCTGCTGGTTTGGCAAATGCCTTTGTGTCTCTCTAGCCTAGCATCTATTAATGTCTCTGTATCATGTATTTATTTCTCTTGTCTTTGCAACCCTCTCAGGCAAATTTAATCTAGGTATAAGGTTGGAGTTAATCCATTAAACAAATGATTTGAGAGACCAGTAACTGTGTCTAAGCTTGCACCTTCATCAAGAACCATCCTGGTCCTTGTCTTGGAACTGCCCTGCACTGTGTCAAAATCTAGGTGGGGTGTGTGTGATAGAGAGAATGGCTGTGAGAATAAATCACACAAACTTTAGCAGCTCCGCACTGGAGGTTTGCTGTCTTCCATCTGAGTCTGACAGCCTGTTTTATCAAGATTTCATTCCACTCCAGTCTTCCAGGGATCTAGATCCAGACAGGGTGTCTTTAACCTCAGGCTGTACAATTGCATCTCCTCTGCTTCCAACAAAGTCTGTGTTTTTTACTTATTCATTGTAAGTCTAGATAATTTTGTAAAAGTAGCTTAGAGAGCAATTGGGCAGGCTGAAGGTCAACCTCTGGCAAATCAGCAGTGACAAGTGAAGGATGTGTCAGAGGCAGTAACCTCCTTGTGTTCTGAGTATAGCATAAACTGAATGTACAAACTGGAGGAAAAGAGTCACAATTGGTCTGTGCTAAGTAAGACACTAGGTAGAGGGCTTGCAGGGCCAGCATTTGGGATTAGACTAGACATCCATGTAGTAATGTATGTGACAGTTGTCAATTTGCAAGGATGCCTTTCTTTGCAAAATACATTTTTGGTTACCACAAAGTCTGAATAATTTTTGTTCCTCTGTTTCTTTAGCTTATATATCCCTTATTATGATTTGGATCAGTTTCTCCTTTGTAGTGTTTTATTATGTTTGTACCATAGTTAAAAAAAAATATATCAAATGTATACTACAAGTTGTTAATCAATTAATCATGTTGCCATATCATTGGATAAAATATGAAATACACACAAAAAAACATGTTAAGGTGTTCAAAGTAATATTGTTAATTTTTTAAGGCAAATATTTAGAAGTTAGGAAATTCTGGATTCAGTTTGCCTCACCCTTCTTAATTCATCCCCATGTTGTGCTTGTGTTAAAATAAAGTCTTTAATCACTGGGCTTTGTGCTTTCATTCCAAAGTGCTGTAATTCATTTGGTGCACTGTGCTGACAGAACTTGTCCACTGCCTTAGGTGAATTCAGTGACAAGCAGAACTCAGTTGTTCAAAGTTTAGTTTTCTCTGTGTTGATTTTGGTCTAAGATATTTTGAGGTAATCTGATACATGGGGGATTACCAAATAGTACTATGTATTAGAATCTAGGTGCTTGAAACAGAGAATAAGATCAGTGTTGTCCTCATAGTGGAAACTGAATTGGAAACCCATAGGAACTGATTTCTCTGTTTACACATGAATGCTGTATATATAGCTTCATTGACTTTATTTGCAGAAAGTCTCCAAATGAGATCCTGGTTCAGCAAGATATGCAACATGTATTTTAGAGGAATAACGTGCTGTAGGAAGGCTGTGGCAGTGTCAAGGGCAGAATCCAGTGTTGGAGGATTCAGCTTCCACAGCAGTAAGGCATCTTGCTGTCTTCCCACAACCCTCTGTATCATCTGTCCAGCACCTTTCAAATTCTGCACCAGACAGGCAGAGACCTTCACACGCTACAAAATATCTGTTCACCTCTCGTGTCAGAACACATTGCTCGTACAACAGAAGGTGGTAAAGATATCATGGGATGACATCAATATCAATAATTAAAATTATAATATAATTCACATATACTGGGATGCTATAAATATCTAAAGGGCAGGCGTCAAGAGGATGGGGCCAGGCTCTTTTTGGTGATGCCCAGAGACAGGATGAGAGGCAACAGATACAGACTGGAACAGAGAAAGTTCCATGCGATCATGAGAAATAACTTCTTTACTTTGAGTGTAACAGAGCACTGAAAGAAGTTGCCCAGAGAGATTGTGCCATCTCGTTCTCTGGAGATATTCAAAGCCCACCTGGATGCTTTCCTGTATAACCTGTTCTAGGGAACCTGTTTTAGTGGGGGGAGGAGTTGGTCGTGATGATCCCCAGAGGTCCCCTCCAAGCCCATCAGTTCTGTGATTCTGTGGAGAGTGAGATGGGGCAATTAATATTCTTGTTGGCTGGTTTGGCTAGCTGACTAGCTTGGCAAATGCTGGATACACAGGCTTTGAAGTAGACAATGATTATTCCCCTCTGCACACTTTGTAGAACTTCCTTTTCGTGGCTGTTGTGGTTTGATACATAAAGCAAGGGCTCACCACCCACCAGCCGATGCCCAGCCCATCTCTGAGCAGTGGTCCCTCCCCGGCTGATTCCCTTTCCTTGTATCGCATGATCTCGTACGGTATGGAGTATCCCTGTGGTCAGTTTGGGTCAGCTGCCCTGTTCCTGTCCCCTCCCAGCATCCTGTGCCCCCCCAGTTCCTTCGCTGGCAGAGAGACACAAGCAGCTGAGAGACTGAAATGTTCTTGGCTCTGTTCAACACAGCCAGGCAACAAGTATAAACAATCTCTATGTTATCAGCTTGTTTTTTTCTAGAACAAAAACATAGCTTTATACCAGGTATTATGAGAAAAAGTAACTTCTGTTTCAGCTAGAAACTAAGACAGTGGCACGTTACAGTCTAGCATATAGATAACCTATAATTAGATAACATAATTCCCAATTGTGTTCATTAACTGTTTCATACACAGTTTTCAGACTTGTGCAGTCTTCTTTTAGATAGAGCATAAAATTCTCTCTAGACACACAAATCAAGAAAAATGCTTTAACCATTTTTGTTTAAAACTATAATCTTTAAGAATAGAAAGAGCTAAGTCCTGAAGGCAAGGAAAGAGACTGAGTAGAATGCTCATTTTAATCATCCAGAGGGAAGAGGAGGAGTGAAATACATCTATTAAAAACTATTTTTGTGTTCTGAAGTATCTTATAATAATTACTCTTGAACAGAATCCTAGTGCTGAGATGGAAATGAGCGCAAACAAATGTAAAGCTGTTCCCTCTCCACAACTGAATTTTGGTTGAAGATGAATCCCCCAAAGATCAGAGATTTTTGTTCTTGTTGTAACTTCAATTTTTGTTTTATGTAGGGCCTGTCCTTCAGGGTCACTGCCTTTCACATCTTCAATTATGCTAGGGATGTGTTATACAGACAGGGTGTAATAGTCCTACAATTTGAAGTATAAAAATAATGGAAGAAAAGTCTTTATGATTTCTTAAATATTTATTTAAAAGACTGCACTTTTAAATGTTTTTCTCCAGATGCTCCTATCTCCTCCATTACATAGTATTAATGGGAAGGTAATTATGCAGATCTCTCTGGGATTCTCTAGACTGAAAGGTGAGAAATGAATGTGGCAACTTTTTTCTTCCTTCCCTTGAGAAGGAAAACTCATCACCACTTTTACAGCTGTTGCCAGATTTTAGTCTAGCTATTTAGAAATATTTTTTCATTCTTATTTGTTTATTGTTTTGTAAGGAATCCACACCTTTGGAATCATTTTGGCCTAGATTAGTTGGTTTCAGGACTAGTAAGAAAATAATTATCGCTGCCAAAACTTTTGAGAACATAAAAAAGCGAATCTTTATCAGTATACTATTATGCTTTCTCTAGCTTTGCTTGTATCTGAGTTCTGGTTAATTGATGAACATGAATAAGGTCTCTTGTGTAATAACTACAGGATTTGAGGGAGCATTGTGATCTTATCTTTCTCACTCAGTAACTCCTTGCTGTAAATTTTAATTTTATTTTATTTTTCAATGGGAAGATATGCCAAGTGCAGTGAAGAGGGAAGAAAAGTTAAATTTGAGGTGGTGGTTTGGAATTTGGTTAGCTTTGTTTGTTCTAAAAAACTTCGTTCCAAGCAAACATTTTCTTTATTCTCTTGGATATCCAGGTAAGGGATAGATGAAGAGAACTGCAGTAGGCATTGGAAAGTGTGCAAGTTTTCTGAGGGAAGTGGAGGGGAAGAAGCTTTTCCAAGATCATTCTTCCTTGTTCTTCATGGCTTTTCATAGCTCAATTTCAGCTCTCAGATAATAAATAAATAAATAAATGGAGACTTGTTAGTGCTTTTTGCAGGTGTTCCTTCAAGGATTCGAAAAGGAGCAAAGTCTTCCTCATTTGTTTAGAGCTAAGAGCAATTAATCCATCATGTTTACTAGCCAGTGTTGCTGTACTGGCAGCAAAAGTCTGCTAGCATTCAAGGAAGCAAAAAATCTGATAACTTTAGGAGGAAAAGATGGAGGCATATATTAGCAGATATTAGTATTTAGAATGTGGTAATTATTTAGGAAAGCAGATTTTTTTCCCCCTTAATTGGGTCATCTTTCTTTCAGAAAAGGGTTGTTAAATCATGTGATTTCATGCAATTATTTACCTACCTTTCTCATTATCACCCCAAATAATACATAAAACATAAATAAAATAAAAATAATATGGTGGACAGAGACTGGGGGAGGATTTCAGACTTATAAAGACCATTCTGTGGGAATGAAGAGGCAGGTAAAAACGGAGTAATTTTTCCATAAGATTTACTTTGAAATAGTTTCTTTCTGAAGAATTACAGTAGCAGAACATAGCATCAGAGTGCAGCTACAAGAGTTGCTCCAAAAGTAGTGCATCATATTTTATTTTTTTGGCCCACAATGTCAGAAGCAGATGTTGTATGGCAGTAGAGGTTGAATCTTCCCACCAACATTCTATTAAATTTTGTTGCCATGCAACTGATGGCAGCAGAGGGGCAGTCTGACGAGATGGTGTCTGGCATGGAAGTGTAGATGAAGCAAAGGTGTGGAATTGAATTCCTCCATGCGGAAAAATTTGCATCCATTGACATTCACTGATGCTTGCTGAATGTTTCTGGAGACTAAACAGTAAATGTGAGCACAGTGAGGCACTGAGTGGTGCGACGCAGCAGTAGCAACAGTGGGTCACTTCCTTTGGTGCAGATTTATGATCATGGCATTTGTGAGCATGGCACGCAGGCTTTTTTTCATGGCTGACAAAAACGCATAGCTAATGGTGGTGACTGTGTTGAAAAATAATGTTTTGTAGTTGAGAATTTGTTCTATCAAATTGTGTTATTGCATTCTTTGTATCTGTTGTAGTTTCCATGGAAATAAATAGGAGGTATTACTTTTGGAGTGACTTACATATTTTATCCAGAGTTCTTGTACAAGATTATGTAAAAGAGAAAACATCAGAAATAGTAGACAGAGTCCGCTCTGTAAGGTACAAAATATTGTAATATATTCTGGATATTTATCTAGGATGTTCCCTTAAAACCACAAGAGGTAAGTTAAAAAAAGTAGAGGAAGAGCATGAATAGAAAAACAAGTATATATTCTTACATGTTCTGCTTATCACATCTTTGCCATCTTAGAAAAACAGTGCTCTAGAAATATTCTGTTTCCTTGAAAGCCCTTTACAGACATATATTCTTATAAGAAACTCCTTGAGTGGTCACGAGTCTTTTGGTACCCTACAGAGGCAAAGATGGACAAATTTGTCTTGGGCAGCTAAGCGTGTACTTAGAGTTTACCTGGAGTAAAAGAAACTCTTCATAGGTTTGTTGAATGGGACCCTTGTTCTCAGCCACCATACAGGGCAACTCCTAGTGAGCGCAGACATCTGCTTGTGATCAATACTGCCCATAAATGCAATGTTTTTTCCCAAATTATATAATCTTACAGCCAGATCCCAGGTTCCAGACAATATTTTCCAAGGCAGTTGCAGTTTGAGCTGTCATGAAATCTCTGTATGTTCTGGCTGTTTAATAATAGTTTCATGCTTTCTGAGCAGAACAGTAATTAATGAGAATTTTATTAGAAGTGTTAATGAAGTGAACTTTTTTTTTGTACAACTCTTTGAAGGCTGGTTTTAACCTATGCAAAACACAAATACAAAGGTAGTCTTTTATGTGACATTGAAATGGTTCCTTTAAAGCTCTCTGTATACTGTTTCAAGTAACGTCAATCAAATATAGTCCAGAAGTCTGAATATTTAAACTTTCAAGAGTCTTTTCAAATACTTACTGGAAATATTTTCCATTGTGAAACCTTAGAAGATGGCCCTAAATTCTTCTAGAGGGAATTTTAAAGGAAATTGTTATTTGTGCATGAAAAGCAAGATGGAAGAGGAAGTGAGATTTTAGTACTTTTTTTACTAGTAAAGCTAGCCAGGGATGTGTGCAGATTTTTCATTTGCTAAGGTAGTTCTTATCTGCAGTTTCCCATTATCATCTTCTGAATTTTGGCAACAGTCTCTTCTCATTTTTGCACTCTCATCTGCAGATCTAATTTTAGGGAGAAAGCAGAAAGGATGTATCATAAAAGGTAAAAATCAAGATTAGGCTTTGGTAAGGAGTGAGACAGTGCATATGTTAGTACAAGATATAGGAGATGATTCTTTAAGAAAGTCAGACTCAACTGCAGAACAGAAGATAACATAACTCCATCTCATATACATTGATGGTTTAATTATACTCATGTCCAAATAAAAAATATTTTTCTAAATCAGATAACGCAAAGACTTTTTCAGAAATCTAAACATGAGTGCTGAAGCAGAGAAGGCCTCAGCCAAAACTTTCATTAAGCTTATCTCATTGCCTGTATCTTAGACCTGTCCTGTTTCATGTCCACTAAGAACTTCAGAAACAACCCTAAAAGAGAAAAGAATATTAGGCACAATCTGACCTCTGTCCTGACTTGGCATGGCTTGTGTTTACATCTGATTTAAGATTCTCATCCTCTCTGGAAATTCTTCTTATCTCTAGAATTCCCTCCAGTTCTAAACTGAACTGAGCTCAAAACAGCAAGGCTTTAAGAGCTATGCATAAAGGGGCTTGATGTAGGTATTTCAGCAAGCATATTGCCCTATTGCTGTCCTGTGTACGCAAAGGAAATTGACTGAAATGTAAGTGTTGATATTTTCTCCTCAGCTGTATTATTTCTCTGTTATTTGTGTTTGTATGCATCTTAAAATTCTGAGCTTCAGAATCTACTAGCACAAAATTATCAGAAAGTAAATCTTCACAATCACCTGCAAAAGATGATATTGGAGAGTTGGGCAGGAAGAAATCACGAGGTTTAACAAAAGCAAGTGTAGAGTACTGCACCTGGGGAGAAATAATGATATGCATCAGTACAAGTTAGGAGACGATCTGCTGGAGAGGAGCTTTGCAGAGAAGGACCTGTGGGTCCTGGTGAGCAATAGGTTGGCCATGAGTCAGCAGTGTGCCCTGGTGGCCAAGAAGGCCAATAGTATCCTGGGGTCCTGCATTGCCAGCAGGTTGAGGGAGGTGATCCTCCCCCTCTACTCTGCCCTGGTGAGGCCTAACCTGGAGTACTGTGCCCAGTTCTGGCCTCCCCAGTATAAAAAAGGCACGGATCTCCTGAAAGAGTCCAGTGGAGGGTCACAAAGATGATAAAAGGTGTGGAGCATCTCCCTTATGAGGAAAGGCTGGGTGAACTGGGTCTGTTCAGCCTTGAGAAAAGAAGGCTGAGAGGAGATCTGATCAATGTCTATAAATATCTAAAGTGCAGGAGGCAAAGGGGCCAGACTCTTTTCAGTGGTGTGTGGTGACAGGACAAGGGCAAATGGCCACAAAATGGAGCACAGGATGTTCTGCACCAATATGCGTAAGAACTTCTTCATGGTGAGGGTGACGGAACACTGGAACAGGTTGCCCAGGGAGGTTGTGGAGTCTCCTTCTCTGGAGATATTCAGGACTCATCTGGATGCCTACCTGTGCGACCTGCTCTAGGGAGCCTGCTCTGGCAGGGGGGTTCGACTCGATAGTCTCTCGAGGTCCCTTCCAACCCCTGCAATTCTTTGTTTCTGTGATATTAACTGACACACAATTCTGGACTATGGTAGATGTGAATTTAAATCTTGTCTCTCCCAGGGATACTTTTGTGTTTGATGTGAGTAAGAGCTTTGAATTTCTCTTCACATTTGTGTAACGAATGAATGAAATCAAAACTCCACAACTTTTTCTTCTCCTTTTACGGTTAGACTATGAGGACCTCATATACTGTAAAAATGCCAGTTAGACATGCATGTATTTGCTAACAAAATTTTAAGGTTTCAAATTTACAGCAGAAATACTTCTGCATTCTAATCAATGAAGGAGATGGAGAGATATGTTGGAACATACCTGATCAGTCAGATGCATTTTGAATATTAATAAACAACCCACACATTAAAGCATTTTATACTTCCTTTTGTGTATTATTACTGGAGTGATAAGGTCAGAATTGTAAAAAAACAATTTGCTACGTGTTCTGCAAAAGTAAACAGGAAGGAGAGGGCAGAAGAGGAAAAAGATGGTGGCTAAATTCAGTGATTAATTATATAACTCTGCAACACTTTCCCTGTTCTGTAAAATGGCCTCATATCGTAAGCATATTGGGTTACCTCTTGACAAATTATACTGGAAGAAGGGGATTCTGTCTTGCAGAATATTGATGCATTTTTTGCAGTTGTCATCCCTAGAATGTGTGTTACAGCAGGAGCACCTCTGTCATGACCTCCAGTTTCCTCCTTTCTGTTCCAGCTCCTCACCACTGCTTAATTAAGTGATAGCGGTTTCATCAAGTGGACAGATGTCCATTAGGGACCAGACTGAAATTATCAAAGCTGCTATATTTGCAACCTACTTTGAATCCAGGTCTCTAGAACTGAGAGGTCAGCAATTGTATTAACCCATGTTTTACTAAACCCTTGATAATTTATCTTTAAGTGGGAAGTCCTAACACATACACACACTTAGTTTCTATTTGTCTGTAGTGAAGTAATTGCTTTTAGTTTGGTGGAACCTCTTTTGCTTCACAGCAAAACCTAATGAAAATTAATCGTTAGTGCTGCAAGCTTTCTCTTTCAAGGTATTGCAATTTGGATATTTTTGCAGACTACAACAGCTCCTAGTTTATCCATTATTTAACATGTTATAGCACTTGGAACTGCTGTCAGACATTTGCCCTCCAGGTGTGTCATGACTTGTTCTGATAACAGAGTGACCAAGAAAGCCTAATTTGATTAAGCAAACTGGATGCTGGTTTGCACAGCATCAGAGACTTCCCACAAATCTCTCTGACTAAGATGAAATTCAGCAGCTAGCAAGAGTAGTCTTAACTACCATTGAGGGTAAAGAGAAATCCATTCAAAATTTTAATTAGCTTTGCATTTCTAAAATGCTTAGGGATCACTTAAAATCCACAGATGCTTTTGAAAGAGGCATGGTTCACTGCACATACAGTCATAATGTTGCCTAGTCTGAGCACAGTCGAAAAGATATGCAGCTGATGTAGCTCTGGAAGGTCATAGTTGCTGTACTTACTGCAGCTTATTAGCTGGAAATTCTACTTCTGCTATCAAGTGCACTTGTCAAATCTAGGCTTGTTGTCAGAGGGCAGTGAAAGACTGATATTCCCTGAGAAGCTGTCCTTATGACTGTTCAATAGTATCCCTAAATGAAGATTTAATGTATTTTGAATGGAAAATAAAATCTTCCATCCATTTTTAGTCAGAGAAAAACAAAGGCATAAGTGATACTCAGTCTTTCCTCCATGGATACATTTCTGCAGAGCAGCAGGACTTTGGCAGCAGAGCTCTTTTCATAAAGCAAGCCATTTTCCTAAACTACAGGAGACTTGGTGGGATTATATATATATACACACACTTGAAGCAGAAAACAAAAACCAAAAAACCCCAACAAAACAAAAGTGTATCCTGAGAGGTACTCACTTCAGCCATTCCTGAAATTCTCTCCATTACTTTCCATCTTTAATTTTATTATTTAAGTATATATATTTCTTTTCATTCCATGTGTTGTGCATCTGCTTTACAGGCTCCAGCCATGAGAATAACCATATGGGGTCATAGAAATCTCCACTGCATTGCTGCCAGAAGACAAATTAATGTTCATTCCAAATGGCATCAAAGTCTGCTTGTCTGTTTTCTCTTTATGTCCCTTCCAGTGACTTAAATCTGCAGTGTTATCTAATACAGACAAGGAAAGAAAAGTTCTGCCTGATTATAAAATGAAAAATACTCCTTGTATGATCAACAAATTATGTTTTAAAGCATTTCCACTAAGCATTTTCTGCTTCTCTGTAAGTTAGCAATTACTGCATGAGGACCAGCTCTCCTTCTGGCTGGTCACAGTATTTTTCTTCATATCTTCTCATGACAGATTCCATCCCCAACCTGCATAGAGCCAATGTTCTCTGTAGGCGTGCAAATCATACAGCTAAAATTTCTCCACAGTCTGGTGCTTTCGTTAGGTAAATGCCTTACCTGCTTCACTGTTTGTAACATTCCAGTGATGATTGGGAGCCATTTGAAAATACTATGTAGATATTTCAAAGAGGACATCAACATCAACACAGCTTGATCCAAGCTAATGCTGAGTTGCAGACTTAACATGGAAGGAGTAGCTACCTCATGCTGGTTGCGCTACAATTTCTTGTCATAAAATGAAAAGTTAAAGAAAGTGATTGTGCTATTGTGGATAGAATGTAATTTAGAAAAAGTAATAATAATCAAAGGCCCTGGCTGTATTTGAGTAAAAGTAGCAAAGCACTGACTGCTTTCTAAAGGATATGTACTTGATATGTGCTTGTTTACATAGACAGCTGTTTAAAAGTACACATGAACTTGTGACAAACATGGGCTTGCAAAAAGTCTGAACTGAAAGGAATCTGGTATGTGGAATTCATTTTCACACAGTAAAATCCATTTTAATCACAATAAATTGAAATAACTGTGCCTCTGATAGAGAAATGCAAGCAGTACACACCATGCTTGCTCTCTGACACAAGGCCAGGACCCTAGACTGGTTTAACATTGGCAAAGACCTTGTGGCTGTAGCAATTCCCCTCCATAGCGCTGGCTCTCTTGCTAGCTTGTGCCAAGGGACTGCTGAGGCTTTGTGCAGATGTTGCGCTCTGAATGATGATGACTTTGAGAGATATCTGCAAATAGAAACTTGCCACTAGACATTTATTGGGATCAGGCTGTAACTGTCACTCAGACAGTGTCTTCTTTCGCTTATTAGCTCTCTAAAGATGCGCTTCTTTGTACTATTTTTCTGAAGCTTAGTCTGTCCCGCTCACCAACTGTACAGACCTTCTCTGATTCTTTACAGAGAAAGAGTCAATGTTCCTGAGTCGAGGTTCCTAATTCAACTAAGGACTTGGTTGTTTTCCCATTGCTTCACAAGTTCCTGCATCTCACTTTTTTTTTCCTCATCTTTCTGGAGTCACATCTCCAACTCCCACTCATGCATACTTTCCACTGTCATTGTTAATTTGCCACATGACACAGCTAGTCCTTATGGTCTGGTGACACTGCTACGCTCAAAACCTATGAAAATAAACACTTATTCTGAAAGTAAATCCTCTTCCCTCCTTAGGCCTTTGCAGATCCTCCATAGCCCATGTGTGTCTCAGAAAGTGCAGGAAGCAGCAAAGGGAAAAAGCCATAACCCAGAGTTTCAACTCCTGGCTGTGTAATGGTGTTAGAATCTGTGAGAAGCTGTCAGCACACCTTGTCAGGTGGTTCTCTGTGATTGTAGTATATTGTGTGCAGGGGGTAACAATGCAGACATGAATTATTCTCTGCCCATGTAATACTAGGCAATATATAAACCACACAACTTGTCCATCCTCAGAAATACACACAGCTAGTAATTACACTTTCTAGAGAAAAGCCTGCCATTTCAACCTTTGTTCATCTACGATAAAGTTTGGTCCAACACTGGAAATGTATGGTGTTTGCAAATTATAAATAACAGCCAGGAATGGATGTAGCATCCATGTTGTTGTGGCCTCTGCAGCAGGGAACTTGCTGTGCAGTTCTATTCTAATGCATGCCCTACGACTTTTGTATGTTCTTTTCCTCTAAATCCCGTGCTGCACTGCAGTTGAATCTGGAGAGAGAGTTACTGGAGCATTGCTATTAATTAAGGGTGAGGTAGCCATTCTAGGTTAGATGTGCAGAGCTCTTTCTAATCCTTAACATTTGTTGTGTTCTCTGTAAGAGTTCACAAGAACACTTGGCATTTCTTTAATTGTCAAAGATGTTTTAAATTGATCTTTCTGAACTAATTTTCTCTCATCGCATCCGACATTTCATATTAGACCTCAGATATTCCTATTCTCTCTCAACCTCAGCATCCCTACAGTATTTGGTATACTTTCTCTGGGAAACATTTGCCAGATTCCAGAATCATTTCCTGTTATTTCTAAATGCCAAGGTTAATACTGCATGTGGCTGTTTTTAGTACTGCTCTCATTACTGTAGCCAGCCCTCAGAGTCTCCATTTTTCTTTTCCCTAATCTTTGGTTATTTACACTAGTGAAAATACATCTCATTGTTATGGTGTTGAATGCAGAGCAAATATCATCTCTGATTCTTTTAGTCATTGTCTGTCTATTTTCCTGTTTGCTAAGGACTGATTCCCTGCTTTCCTTTTTTGTCTTGAATGCTAACTTTTCTCATCATCATCATTAGAACTTTAAGCATAAAATAACACTTGCTATGACTAGGATTGGCAGAACCTGGCCTTAATATATTAATATTTTAAACTTTTATATCTATCTGTCTATCTATCTATCTAAGCGTACGTGAGCTTGGCTTTAGAAAGATTATATTTAAACGAAATTGTTTGATCATTATTCCAAATTCTGGTTGTTAGAGTTTAAGAAGAGTATGCATAAGGGACTGCTTTCATCAAATAACCTGAACGTACTTATGCTGGAGGGGACAGCGAGAGAACAGCCTGCAGTATTAATTTGTGTGTCAAAGCTGACGAAAAATATAATCTTTAGTATTCTTCCCTTACGTACGTTTTCTCCTGGTTATCTTGACAGGAGAAAACAGTGTGTAGCACAGAAGAATTTCATAAGCTCAATTTTAAAAGATTAGCAGTAAGATGACATAAACTTTAAAAAACAGATAACCATTTGAAATTACAACTTATGTTGCTGAATATTACCTTATTTTGAATTAAATAAGGCTCATGTTACAACATGGAGCCTAGCTGAAAATCTGTACTTGATTTGCATTTCAATTTCTGATGATTAAGGAGGAGAAGAAATAGCGAAAGGAAACAAAACCAAACGAAACAATCATTCTGCTGAGTTTTAGTAGCCAATGATTCGTGCTGCCAACACTTTTAGGCATCATCTTCTTTAAAAAGGTACTAGTTAAAAGGCTTTGTTAAGCACATAATCTTTTCTCTGTATGTGAAACATTAAATGGTCTAAAACTGCATGCAAGTAAGAATTCTTATTTATTGGATTTTTCTTTTTCCCTTCCCCCCTCCCCTCCTTTCAAATGATCCTAAGATCAACTAGCAGCCAGAATGACTGCAAGGATGAAAATTATATTATATGGTGTACTGTTCCCACTATGTAGGATGCAACTATTGGGGGGTTACATGGAATGAATAATGTAATATACTGATGTCAAATGGAATTCCTTTTAAATCAGTGAGAATATAACCTTTGTAATGACAGATTTAGTCTTTTAAGGTAATTGAAATATAACTATATATACAAAACTTTCTTCATAGTTTCTTAAAGGGACAAGCATTAACACCTTTGTTACTTACAACTTCAACAGAATTATAAAGAATTTTTAAATCAGGCCATTGTTCCTACTGGAAATACAATTATGTCTAAGTAACAGCTGCTGTTTTACATTAACCCCTGCTTCTAATCAACATATTTTATAACTACTGTATGACTAAAGTGCAAATTTAGTGGAAGTATCCTAAAATCAATAGCAAACAGAAAAAAAAATCCACATTCTTTGAAGATTTTCTTTTTAAAAAGAGAAACAATGGGAAAGAAATATAAAATCTCCATACTAATGTGAGTTTTATGTATTTGTCTGTTTGTATTTACTGTTTTATCATCTGCATGTGCCTTCTGTAAAAATAGCTTTAAAATACTTTTTCTAATAGAATTTATGTAACTTTTTTTGCATTAATTTTAAATAGAGGTATAGGGGCTTGACAGACATTAGTTGTGGGTAATGCGATATTTGCCCCATCTTCCTTGATGTTCCTCCTTTTTTCTTCTTCATTTTTCTGAGAAACAGAGTGAAAGGACTTGGCAGGGTAGTTCAGACTGATACTCTGATCCATTGCACGAGTCATTAGTGGAGTTTGGGAGATATGCTCATTCTTACCAGCAATAAAACCTTTTTGCAAAGTTCTTGTTCAGAAGTTAAAGGACAAAATTTCCTTTGCAGTCCTCCCTCATGCCTGACTTCAGCATTTGTGCTGTTGTGATGGACTTTCCTATCATAAATATGGTAGCAAATGTCAATTATTTTGAGTAATTCTAAGCTTTTATTTGATTTGTTCTACTGTCTGCTCTGTGATTTTTTCTTTCATGGCAGGAAAAGTATGTGCTGTATTTTGGGGAACACAGGTAACTAATAGTGTGGCAAGTTTATTCATGCTGTTTCTTACTGAGTTCTTCATGGACTGGACAACAGAGAAACAATGCATGATCAACAGTTTTCCAGATATTTTCTAATACAGTTTCCATTTCTCCTTATCTCTGCCTTCTACCAGTGTTATGGGTCATATAAATGTCTCTGCAGTTAGTCGTGGTTTGTAGTTTGAAAGATGTAATAAGTAATTTGGGTTTATGATTCTCCATCTGCTTAAAATAGAATTAAAATTCTTGTAAGCTGGCCTCAAACTTAAGCTTTCCAAAAACTCAAGCCAGGTTTCTCTAATCTTCAGAAAATCCTCCTTTCTTTTAAACACAATCCCAGTGCCTTTCTCCCATTGCTATGCCTTTAGCCATTGCAGTGAAGCAGAAATATGCAGAGGATTTAAAACCAAACAAAACCTAATAGCACAAAAATCTAAAGCACTGTGGAAAATCTACGAGGTGAAAAAAAACTTGTGATTTTTGGAGTACCAAAGAGTGAAAAGTATGACATTTTATGCCACATATATTAATGTTTGTTCTTTTACCAACATTTTATTTTCAAAGGATATTGAGACTGAAACTTTTAGTTAGGTGATGCCCAGAGGGAGTATATTTTCTTCTTTTAAATTCTATACAAAAAAAGGGACAGGATTAAATTAAACTCTTCTGCTATCTACATTGTAAGAATATATCCTAGGTGTGGCTGCCTAAGGAATTGTCTGGGACTGTTACTCTGATGAGGCAAGCAGCTTCTATTCAGTTTTATTATATCTTATTGATATCACCTAGGTTTGTCACCTTTAATTCACACATGTTACTTGCTCTCTAAAAAACCAATGGTTATTTTTAAACAGATCTGGAATCGTGGTTTCTAGAGCAGCTTTTTGTGTGATATGACATCTCAGCAACACGTTCATCCGTGGACATCCTGCAGACTGCATGCAGGGAACCTAACAGGCACATGTTCCCAGGAAGACACTTGAGCCTGCATTTGGAAGCTCATTGACTGCATGTTCCGTCAGTCTGGTCTCAAAAACAGCTATGAGCTGGTACCCAGCTGTCTGGGTAGACATATTAAATGCAATTTATTTTGAATCACTACCCTGAGGTTGCTCTTCGGATCATTTTCTCGAAGTATTAGAGGCTGACATGAATCCAAATGGCTGAATATAAAGGTCTGTGGTATGGATGATATTGCTGCCAACCATTTTAAACCGTCTGTTTTACTGCTTTTTGGGGGGACGAAAGACTACATTCACTAAAGAAGAGAAGAGTAGTGGCCAGTTCCAATAAATGTTAATGGATTTTTACCACTTGCAGTTTCACTAAAGAAAACAGACACCTTTCCTGCCAATTTGTTACGACTACTTTAGTTGTGAAAAACAGATAAGCAAATACACAGTAAGTGTGAGAAACAGGTCCAACTCTAACATTTTGTTGGAATTTTTAGCCTTGTAATCTGCTTCTTAAACTGCATGTCTGAATGAAAGAGAAACTGTATTCAGTCAATGTCAGGCCAGTGTCAGCATGATGTTCATGTTAGACCAGATTTAGATGCAGAAATCAAACATTGGTTTGGAGAAGAAGACATTACTGCTTAGAGATTCTTCCAACCATCAGAACTTATACAGCTTGTCATTAGTCGAATGGCAGTTAGATATCTTCATCAGTGAGATGTAAGTCTGTCAAGGTCTGCTAGATGTACTAACATGCTCTCTCTCTTTCCATAATGTAACTCAGAACTAGGAAACAAAGGGAGGATGAAATGTAGGGTGAAATACTTCCTACTTCACCGCTTCACCTTCAGAAAGAAATGCCATGCTAAGAATGTCAAGCTATAGTGTTTACCTATTGAGAGAAATCACTTTCTTTTCTATTGAAGCTAGACTAAAAAGGATGGATGTTCTGATAATATACTACTGAGTTTCTTCTTTTTCTTTTCTTCTTTCTTCTTCTTTTTTTTTTTTTTTTTTTTTTTTTTTTTTTTTTTTTTTTTTTTTTTTTTTTTTGATTTCCTTTAAAATTGAAGTGCAGGAAACACAGCTAAAATACCTTGGTGTTAAAGATGTATGGTAATAAGAACATACAAATAGACAAAATCTGAGTAAAACTCTACCAAACCACTATTCTTTTTTCAGTAGTGGCAAATAGTGAATGACCAGGGAAAAGCACAACAAGTTAAACAAGTGGAAATATTTCTGCTACGCACCTTCTCAACTTTTGGTGATCTGAAGCTCAAGGCCAGAGGTCACATCAATCATCGTCAGCATTTCTCACCTTCCAAAGTCTGCTTTTATTTCTGATTCTCATAGCTTTTTCACCTTTTTCTAGGGGTTACTTTTCTAAGTGATTTTTTTAGAGTTTTTCTGAAATACCCGGGTAGCTGCTGCCTCTTGGTGCTTACAGGGTTTTGTAATATTTCTTTTTTATCTACATGGCTCAAGGCCTAATTTTGCAGTCTACCATTCCTGTATTGTTGTTTGTTGCTAAAATATGCTAGTATTTTCTAACGTACATTGGCAAATATGTAATTTCCTGCTGCTCAATCTCCTTTATGCTTCTCAGTTTGTTAAGCACTGATTTTGATCCATAGGTATGTATGTATATATGTGCTAAATTTCATTTCTGTAAAAACACAGAACTATTTCTTTGAAAAACTTGATCTTTTATTCCTCTTTGAAGTTTCTTACAAGTGTACATTATTATTACATGAATGTGCATTATTATTCATGTTGAATAGGGTTTACTCCTCAAACAGTATTCAAATCAGTCCTTGTTGAACACTGATATAGATTTTTACAGCCAGAAGAAATCATTATTGACATTTAGTCTTAGCTCTGGTGTAATGCAGGCCACATAATTCCAGTGAGTATCTCCTTTGACAAGACTCCTGACCTGAGAAAGACACCTCGTTTTAATTTAGTACCATCTCAACCATGTATTTGGAAAGTTTTTGTCTAAAGTCATGTCATCATCCCAAAAATGATATTTCAGTGAATCAAGCGACAAAATTCTAGACAAAATCAATAACTAGTGTTGAAGCTATTGCTTCCAAGTCAAGTTTAGAGGAGAGACTTACTTGTCCAAAAGACTTACTTATCCATTCCATATAGCAATGTGTAGTCTGGAATGACTGTTATTGTCTCCTTATCCATAGAAATGATTTCCTACCATTGTAGTTTAGAATTATGTGACATGATGCTGTTCAAATGCACCATGTATGCATTTGGGAATTTTTCTGAGGTTTTGGCCTAGTTATAAATTTGCCTCCTAGGATTGCTTTCAAAAATCCAACATGGGAATGAGCCACAAATATATGAAATGGTAATTTCAAGTGTAGATTTCTATTGAATAGCTCATTAGACCTCTGAAACAATGTTTGTATATTAGCAAGTAATGAAATACCATAAGAAAGAATTTGAAGAGGCTGAGTAGCTGATGTGCAAACTTTGCTTATTTCTTCTGAATTTCCTCCATACTAGCTTCATTCTTTTCCCTGAACAGCTGTTAGCAGCTGAAAAGTTTCTCCTGAAAGAATTCCAGTTTTCATACATTGATATTGATCTGCAAGAGGGAAAATCAGGGAATTGTTAAAAACCACATTCCAGAACCAAACAAAAAATGTGCAGATACTTCCAGTTTCCATGTACCCCTTACAGGACATTTCCATAAGAGATAAATAGCTGCTGAATTTAAATTGTTCTTCTGTCAACTTACATATTGCAGCAGTTGGTTGCTTATAGCTGAGAATCACTTCGGAGACTTAATTTCAGTTCTTAACAACAGTCTAAGCACTAATGGTATCGGATTGTTTCAACTGGGTATTTGAAAATCAGATCTAATCCTGCATGCATTTTCAGCAGTGTTCATCAATAATCCTTTGAAATTAGAAACTGGTGGGCAGTTTTTCTGATGATTCATGAGGCTGATAATTCCATCCCTCTTTCATCCTGACAGCAATAAAACAGTGTGACTTAGCAGAAACACCAGATAGCTTTTTAAGAAATCTTCTCCAGTAAAGGCTTCAATCTGAACTACTACATTAGTATTGGAGAATGACAACTTACCACCACCACTCCACCTGCGATTTCTTGCTCACTCGTTGCAGATACAAAACAAGTAATCAGAAACATAACATAATGTTTATTTTACTTTTCAGAGTTGTGTTGTTTGAGATGCTTTTTGAAAATTAAGATGTGTTTGGAAAGAGTTATAGTCTGGAAGATCTACCTTGTAGGTAGAATTACAGATTCACAGGGCTTGGAAAGGACCCCTGGAGATCATCAAGTCCAACACCCCTGCTAAAAGGAGGTTCCCTACAGTAGGTTGCACAGGAAACCATCCAGGCAGGCCTTGAACATCTCCAGAGAAGGAGATTCCAGAGCTGCTCTGGGCAGCTTATTTCAGTGCTCTGTCACCCTTACAGTAAAGTAGTTCTTCCTCATGTTTGTTTGGAACTTCCTGTGCTCCAGTTTTTGCCCATTGCCTCTTGTCCTGTCTCTGCACACCATTGAAAAGAGCTTGGCTCCATCCATTTGACTCCTGCACTTTAGGTATTTATAAACAGCAATGAGATCTCCTCTTAGTCTTCTCTTTTCCAGACTGAGCAGTCCCAGGTCTCTCAGCCTTTCCTCATAAGGGAGATGCTCGAGGCCCCTAATTACCTTTGTGGACCTCTGCTGGACTCTCTCTAGAAATCCCTGACTTTCTTGAACTGGGAGCTCAGAACTGGGCACAGTATTCCAGATGTGGCCTCACCAGGGCAGAGTAGAGGTGAAGGATCGCCTGCCTCGACCTGCTGGCCACGCTCTTTTTAATGCACCCCAGGATACCATTGATACCATGTACAGAAAGCTGTACATAATTTCTTTGTATAAACAGTATTACAGATGGAGAGATTCAAATGTCTAGTTTAAGCAAGCTTCGGGAATCTTGAGAAATGGTATGTTATTCTGTTATTTTTACTTTATGCTGTACATTTCTTAATATTTGTGGAAGGAAAGATTCAAAAGTGTATCTTCCCATCAAATGATGATTCTCATGATGAAATCTGAGTTTAATGTCAACCACACATGTAGGAAAGGTAGTGAACTGATTTAAAATTAACAGCAAAACGAAAATTAAATTCTTTCTATACAATTGATCATATATCTGTAATTTTAAACACTATGCTGACATCTGTGATAATTTTTACTCTAAAGGCAGTAGAATTGAAAGACAATTATATGATATACTAAGCGCTTTTCATCCTTTTCTAAGAGATGAGTCTGTCTTAACATTATTCTTATTTTAAGTGATTTCCCCTTTGCCTTTTTCTCAGAAAGATGATCACTCCATCTCAGCCATGCCTAGTAGAATTGTTCTGTGGCAAAAGAACCTCTTCAGTTTCAAATTCAGGATACTTTGTTTGCCTAATAAAAGCCTTACTTAAAGCCTAATTTTCACTTTTTCTGTCCCTAGTGCTTCTATGATACTAAGCTCCCCTGTTAGCATGAGGACCAGTTCAACTATGCTCATTGGGAACATTGCAGGTATCTTGAGCAACTTTTCACAGCTCTCAGAACATCAGTTTATTGCCCAACATAACCTGGTGGTTATAAACTTGGTCATCTTCTGACATTGCAGATGGCAGGAAGGTAGTATTACATAGCCTTATTAAACTGTGGGTTTGACATTTTATAACTAATAATTATAAGCTGTGTGATATTTTAGAAACCACATTCTCCAAATAGAATTTGTCACTGACAGTCTCAGCTGTCAAGCAGGACAGAAATAAATTGAGTGGGACAAATCTTCTCTTGTCAGATAAATGAGGAAGGTAGGAAATATCTTGCTTTGTTCTCCATTGTCACCATGCTGTTTGGGGAAGGATGCCTCAGTCCTTATGGCTTTTCCAATTATTTGAAGAGCTCTAAACCTCCTCCAGATGGAGTTCAATGTGATGCTGAGTAAACAAACCTGGCTATGGCAACTGTGCTTTGACGTTCCATATACATACAGGCCAGCTCCAGTGACACTTTGGGCTGTCTTCTGCAATGCTGTAGTCTACAAAGATTAGCTATTACTCTCACCAGAGGAAGGTGCTAGACCTCAGTGTATTAACACACTACACAGCAATGTTTGTCTGTTTTGTTCACTACGGTCTATTGCTTTACTAATAACTTTGGTTGAAATATTTGAATTAATTGTGTTAATCTGCCTTTGTCACTACAAAATATGACATAGACTTTTGCATATATACAGAATTCAGGCTACTTATGCTCATAGCAAATAACATTAAATTTTAAGTTTTTATATGAAGATATGAAAAGTAGGGTGGTGTAATCCACTCAGTTTTACAAAGTGTTAAGTAAAAATTTCATGTTAACAGCCTATATTATTTCCTTTCCTGTTATTTTAGAGTGTCCTTCTAGAAAGCCTGTTTTTCTTTTTGCTTTGCTTTTAGAAAATCTTGCCTGACAGTCTTTTAGATGGCACTGAGGATGATAACTATTGGAAGAGAACTGGAGAAATCAGGTACTAGGGATTTGAGCTATTGTGGTTGCTTTTGTTGAAGACAAAGAAACATGCACACAGGAGAGAGAAAAAAAAGAACAAAGACTGAAAATGTAGTTTCTGTTTCTGGCTCATGCTGTAAATCATATGGTTACAGACAGACAGCGCCTAGTCTTCTCTGCCACTGTGAAGCTGTTAAATATCAATATGCTTAGGACTGTGCTTTTAGATGTCTGAGGAGCTCACAGTACTTTCAAAATATAAATGAGAAATGTAGACTTAATGGGCTTAAAAGGAAGGGCCAAAACAGTGAAAGGGGAAAAAAAGACAAGGAAAAAGAAAGAAAGGGTGGTGAAGCCTACCGTTCTAGCTGGTTCAATACGAATGACTTATCCAAAGGAGGCTGAAGTCTCGGTAATGCCATGTGTTCCTTTTTATATGTCTAGTCAGATCACCTCTCATCAAGAAGGTTGTAAGGAAGGATCCTGGTCCTGGAAGAGAGGGGATATGAAAGTCTCAGTGATAAGGCTTATTCCGTTTAACCTACCAAGCGCACCAAATCTTTGGACTGAAAAGAGAAATCTAGAATTAGTAGAGTAGGCCATCTTTTCATCAATTTATTTACCAATGAGCTGTGCACTAACATATCAATTTTAGTTCATTCATTTCCATTTCTATATCTTTCATGTTCACTAGTTATAAACATGAAGTAGTTCCAGATGATATGAGTGGGTCTTTTGAGTTGCAATCCATTTTTCTCTACCGTGATCTTTTCATGACATTTCTAAACAATTTAATATAAGTGAAATTGGACTTTTGTTATTTGGACAATGCTTTGTATAGCCTTTGTCTTACAGAGCTTCATTTTATCTTTTAACAATAGTGATAATTTGCATTGATATGGCACTTTCATTTTGAGGATCTCAATACTATTAAAAAAAATTAATTAAACCATTACCATCTCAATACCTTTCTGAGACTAAGATAGTGTTGTTACTCTCTCTCTCTCTCTCTTTTTCTTACATGAAAGAAATAATAATCATGGAGTTGATGTAACTTTCCTAAGATCATTCAAGATGAAATTGGCCTGGAGCTCTTGGCTCACCTCCTTATAATACAAGCATTAAATTAAGCTTGTTTAGGAGATGTTAACTAAAAGAAAAACATTTTCTAGGTAACATAAGAAAGACAATGAATTTTATTTTATTTTTTTTTAAATATTTCATTTTCTTCTGAGTTCAGTAGCATAACTATGTAAGTTATCTTGAAACCTCTCCCTTTAAAAGCCTGTCTCCCTTTAAGTTGGCATAATCTTGTTTCACGGTTGCAATTTTAAGTGAACAAATCTAAGATAGTCAGGGAGCAACAAAACCATTTGCTCAGGATTTCCTTTCTACTGCTACTGTAGAATATGCCATCTGAAGCTATTAGCATTTTGCAAGCAGGATTGACTATCAGTAGGAAAATTTCAATTCAGTGAGTACTGGTGTTGTTTTAATTATGAAGATTTGCCACACCAGCTTTTTCCTTATTTCTTTTCTACCAACAGTTGACTAAGAGATGATTGTGAATCCTTTGTGAATCAGTGATAATGAAAATACTCTTTTTAATTATGACTTCCTGGAAGTGGAAGCTCTAGGGATTATACCTTTGTAAATACAGCGCTGATGTTTGATTCTTAATTGTAGGGGATGGGCTAGTTAAAATAAAAATAAATGAAAGAAAGAAGTCCAGTCATTTTGAAATTTTTTGTTGTATGGGTGCACACTGAAGAGCAACAATTGTCTTCAATAAAATTGAGGGTAGATATTTCAGTTAAAAACAATAACAACAACAACCAGACAACCGAACCCTTAGCAATGGGAAGGTCATAGAATCTAGATCATAGAATCATAGATCATAGATCATAGAATGGCCTGGGTCAGAAGGGACACCAAGGATCATCAGGTTCCAACTCCCCTGCTGCAGGCAGGGCCGCCAACCCCCAGATCTGATACTAGATCAGGTTGCCCAGGGCCCCATCCAACCTGTCCTTGAACACCTCCAAGGGACAGGGCATCCACAGCCTCTCTGCACAGTCTGTTCCAGCATTCAAGAAAGCAATATTATATTGCTAGTTAACAAAACAGTTCTGCATTTGACAAGAGTTTATGCCTGTACTCACCAATATTACGTTTGTTTTGTTGTGGCTAATGGTGTACTGCCTTCTAGCCTCTAGCTGATTATTATCTGTCGGCTTCACAGATGGATTTTGACAAAAATGTGTTTACTGTCGTGCTGCAGAGTATCTACTGCCTCTCTGTATTTTATACATCTCAGAGAGAATGTCACTGGAGGTGCTGCAAACACTACTCATCACAATGTCCTCCCTGAACCAGTGAGACTTCCCTGGTGAGTCAAGCTGATGAGCTCCCCCTAAAAAGCAGAGTTCCACACACAGCCAGACAACGTGCTAGATAGGGAGGCACAAGATGATGAAGAACTGTGTTCTGAAAACAGCCTTTTTTTTTTTTTTTTAAGTTCCTTTAGAAGAGTATGTGAGAGTGTAGAATCACGTACTGATTCACTGAGATTTGTTGTAACTGCATCAGTGGACAATGTCTATATCTGTATTGACAAAGACAGAAAGAATCATAGTCTGCTGTCGCACTTTCTAGAATTTTTTGGTTATACAATTCCATTGAGTAGATGAAAAAAAATCTTTAGATACTGACTTGATGTGTAAGTCATTACAAGAGCAGCCATATGATTGCAGCATTGTGCTGAAGTTTTTGTTTTATACCAAGATGTTGTGGTTGGAGCCGGCAGGCCTGGAAACACCACACAGCCTTTTGCTCACTGCCCCCCCCCTCCTCCCAGCTGGGATGAGGGAGAGAATCGAGAAGTAAGGTAGAACTCATAGGTTGAGATAAAAACTATTTACTAACAGAAAAGGAAAATAGAATAAAATAACAGTAATGATAATTATATAGAAAACAAGTGATTGTACAAAGCAATCGCTCACCAACCACGACCAATGCTTAGCCAATCCCCAAGCAAAACGGGCCTTCCCAGCTCACTTCCCTTCCTTATATTACATGATGTCATATGGTATGGAATATGCCTTTGGTCAGTTTGGGTCAGCTGCCCCATCCTTGTCCCCTCCCAGCTCCCTGTGCTCCCATTTGCCCCTTCAATTTTTTCAATCCATCCCTTTGCTGGATGTTATCAGCCTTGTTTTTCTTCTAGATCCCAAACACAGCTTTCTAGCAGACACTAAGAGAGAAAGTTTCAGTTAGAAACTAAGACACAAGGTTTTTGTTTGGTAGCACTGAAGCTATGTCAGGGCCACTCTCCTACTTTGCACTGACATCCTGGTAAGGGAAAAGGGCTGATAAGTTTGATATAATGCTTAACCTAAGGGAAAATCTTGGGCCAACGTGAAGGGCAATGCTCTGTACTAAGGATTATTGTTTAGGAAGAAATTGTATTTCTTTTGTGGATAATTACCTTTACTATTATTTCTTTGTTTCACAAACATCTGTAAATATTTACTTATGGAACACTATTATACTCATTTCACAATCTGAGTTAAAGAAGAGATATAGGCTTAATTTACAAATGTAACTTAACTGTAAATCCAAAGTATAGATTTCCCAATTCAATACTCCTCCCCATTCAACTGCTGCCAGTGAGGGTGCTGTGAAAAACAAGAGTCTCTAAAGGCTTCCCACAGTTTTTAAGTGTCTTTGCAGCTATTTTCAGAACTGCATAGATCAATTATGAATTGTTTCTCTGCCAACCTTACTTGCAGATGCTGCTAACCAGGATATGTCTCACAGAAATCCTCCTGACATCAGTGAGGATGCTTCTACCTATCAAAGGGAAGTTATGAAGGATCTAGGAGTGCTCTCCATGCTCTGTAAAATGAATTGAAAATCATCCAGAAGGAAGGAGTCAAATCAACTGTGCCCTGCACTTGCCTTGCGACCTTTCTGTATGTTTCTCTCAAACACGCTTCAGTTAAAACATGCTCAAGCCAGAATTTTAATATGACATCATTCTCATATTTCCATTTCCCTTCTAACAGTAGCAGTAACAAAAATTAGTAATCAGCTTTAACATAAAAGAATTTCGACAACATCTGAGTAACTTTTTTTTTTTTTGCATGGAACCAAGCCTCTTCTGCTCCCCACCAGTGGTCTAATATAATCATAGAATAGAATCGTATAACCATTTTAGTTGAGACCTTTACAGGTTATTCAGTCCAGCTCCTCTGAATTGAACAGTGACATCTACAGCTAGATTAGGTTGCTCAGAGCCTGATCAAGTGTTGCAAATGATGCTAAAAAATGATATTGTATAATAGTTCATTTTGGCTTCTGATTGTAGCAATATAATGTCATTTTTTTTTGCACAGATTTGAATTACATTACCTAAATTTCATATACAGTTATACTGTATGTAAGCCTGATGTTGAATGTCTCCAGGAACCAGACATCCACACCTCTTTGGGCAACTCGTTCCACTGTTATGCAACTGTTATGCAATATCATCATTTAGCAACACTCGCAAAATGAAAAATGCCACTTTTTATCAACACTGCTCCAGCCAAATGAGTAACCACTAGGTTATCTTTTCATTATGGCTAATGTGTTTATGGAAAAAGAGTAGTTTAAGACATAAGGACATCATTAATACTAAAATTTCAGCCATCACTGCTTTTTTTTTCTGTGATTGTCTTGTACAATTACTTCATCTGAAAACCGTATTTGTTCCTAAACACTCCACATCATAGTCTGTTTTCCTGTCATGGCTTGTCTGAGGAACACAGCATAGCAGAAAGGATTATCTCTCCTTGCAATCTTTATACAATTCTGTGGACTTGAAGTCTTACTTTACACTGGCTTTATGATCTAAAACCAGTGCAGGAGTTTTTCTTCTTACTTAGAAAACAGATTTAGAAATTAAGAAAGTTCTTCCAACTACTCTAGAATAATTTGGTCCCCAGATCAGTATTCTTTTCTCTGAATTTGTTCTACTGCAACAAAATATACACTAATTTGAATTTGTTTATGATTTATATGAAATACATGTCTTCCCCATACATGAACTAATACTTGAATTTCTTGCTCAATGGCAATATTTTTTAGCTTTTACATTAAGTGGAGTGTCAATCTAGTTGCCAAAGTTAAGAACACCACTTATTTCAATCTCAAAGTTGAAAAATAGACTAATCACTATGATACATAATATCCTTAGAATGCAATGATTTTTATTTCAATCAGTTGCATATTATTGATACCATGGCTAACTTTAACAGAGATAACTTTAGATGGTTTTCAAAGATAAAATTTTGTTCAGTGATGGAGAGGAACTCAAAACTCTGTGCTCTTCTCTTTGCTTTTCTTTTGCAGTAGTTTCTTCCCTCCACTGCTTTTGACAATTTACAATTCTTAAATACCCTTTTGAAATATGAGTCAGGAAAAAAGTGATTGGTAATATTCATGCACATCCTCTTGTTTAAATAAATGTCAATGTAAATCTAGAAAAGCGCACTGTACCAGAGCTGTTAAAAAGAACTAGGTTTCAGTGCTTTGTTTTCTTTATACCAACAATCACAGAGTCACAGAATCACAGAATTGCAGGGGTTGGAAGGGACCTTGAGAGATCATCGAGTCCAACCCCCCTGCCAGAGCAGGTTCCCTACAGCAGGTTGCACAGGTAGGCGTCCAGGCGGGTCTTGAACATCTCCAGGGAAGGAGACTCCACAACCTCCCTGGACAGCCTGTTCCAGTGCTCCATCACCCGCATCGTGAAGAAGTTCTTCCGCATGTTGGTGCGGAACTTCCTGTGCTCCAGCTTAAGGCCATTGCCCCTTGTCCTGTCCCCACTGACCACCGAAAAGAGGTTCTCCACCTCCATATGACTCCCGCTATTAAGATACTTATAAACATGGATCAGGTCCCCTCTCAGCCTTCTTTTCTCCAGGCTGAACAGACCCAGCTTACTGAGCCTCTCCTCATAGGGG
>WBMW01003634.1:39639-78401 GCA_013396635.1 Penelope pileata | reverse complement strand
GGAAGGAAGGAAGGAAGGAAGGAAGGAAGGAAGGAAGGAAGGAGGGAAGGAGGGAAGGAGGGACGGAAGGACGGAAGGACGGAAGGACGGAAGGAAGGAAGGAAGGAAGGAAGGAAGGAAGGTTGGAAAGGAAGGAAGGTTGGAAAGGAAGGAAGGAAGGTTGGAAAGGAAGGAAGGAGGGAATGAAGGTTGGAAAGGAAAGTAGGTTGGAAAGAAAGAAAGAGAAAGAAAGAAAGAAAGAAAAAAAGAGAGAAAGAGTGATGTTTTATCTGCTCCATGAAGTAGTAGTTGTTGAAGACTGTATTTAGTGTAGCAGTGAATTCCCGAAAGCTTTAAACCAATCTCTAATAAATGAGTTTCCCTTTGCCACTTATTAGTTATCTGTAAAGTGCACCATATAGAGCCTGCGTTATATTTTAAGAATCATCTTCAAGTTATCCTCCTTCAGTTGTTCAGGTCCTTGTCAAAAATAATCATCTGCTTTTTCTCAGCCTATCCAGTTTCTATGAGAGCAAGGCATCCTCGAGAACATTTCCACATCTCAGGACTGATTATAACCATGAAAGATGGTGCTGAATCATATTCTTTCTTTCCTTGCTGAAGGAAGCTGAGCCCCATGTAGCTTGTCAGTTACTCTAAAATTGCTACTGCTATATTCCAGTGCAGGTGTGGCTACTTCTGGCTAAATCGAAATGTGGATGTCTGCGGGACACTAATAGAGCACTCTAATAGAAAGCAAGAGCAAGGGTTGGAGTTTTCTGTTTAATGCTGTCTTTAACTTACCATTTGACCTTGAGCAAGTCACTTCAGATACCCTCTGCTCTACATGACTTATCTGAACAGTTGGTCAGATCTTCAGTAGCTACAAATCTTACTTACCTCTCTTTGCCTTCCCTGCGGTCACATATGAAAACAACATGGAGTCTTAATCTTTTTTTCCTGTGCAAGCAAAAGGCAGAATAGATAGAAGATCGTTGTACCCATTGTATGGCAGAGCAAAGCTGAACTACAGAGGGAAGTGAGTTTTGTCTCTTGCTTATTTCTGGCACTTAAAACAAGGAGTAGAAATAATCAGACTTTCTGGAAGTGAACAGCCAGCCACTTTTCATGGCAATTCCCAGCTTTAGCCTGTTGCTAGTACTTCCATTTGTTTGCATACTGTTGAACAAAACTGTTGATAGAAAATTAGAGAACCCAGGAAACTGAAGTAGTCTTTCACTAGCAGGTTATCAGTGTAAATCTGGCTGATTAAATAATCAAAAAGGAATTGAAAATAGCTAGCAACAGTGAGGAAGGGAGCTGTATCAAGAGTTTTCCACCACCTTTGATATAATTAGAATGCCAATTGCCTTTGAACAAAAAGTTGTCATATAGAAAAATCTTCTCTTGGGTGCAAGCCCTCCTCCAAACAAAGATTACCGCCTATTTGAAGATTCGAAGACCACAGTGCTTCTGCCAAGGAACAGAAGATGTTGTTTCGGTGCTTGGAATTTCACTACCATTTCACTGATGTGCAAATAACACAATGTTTACCTGCCGAAAAAAATATTGAATCTGGAATTAATTTAATGACTCTCAACTGCGTACTAGATGTACTTACTAACAAATTGAAACACTTTTTTGTTGTTGTTTTTAATTTATGAGAACAAAATTAAATATCTGTTATGAGCAGTATTGCTCATGGATTTTAAATGAACGATCCATGATAAGACAGAATATAAGACACTCTTTTCTGACAAATTTCATGTTGTCATGCTTGAATGGTGTCTCAGTTTCTAACTGAAGTTACTTTTCTCATAGTGTCTAGTATGAAGCCATGTTTTGGTCTCAGAAGAAAAACAAAACTGATAACATCCTGGCAGTGTTGAACAGAATCAAAGACATATTCATTTCTTCATTCTTCTGCCAGTGAAACAGTTAGGGGGGCATGACAAACAGGGAACTGGGAGGGGACAGGACCAGGTAGCTGACCCAAACTGACAAAAGAGCTATTCCACATCATATAACATCACGTGATTTTTATGGAAGAGGTTAGCCATGAAGAAGGGTCACTGCTGGCTGTGAGCCCTTGCTCTGCCTATCCTCTTTGTTTATATATATATACATATATGTACTGGTAATTCTTTTACTTTCTTTCCTGTCTTAGTAAACAGAGTTTATCCCAACCCACGAGTTCTTCTGTATTTTTCTCTTAATCTCTCCCCTATCCCATCTGGGGAGGGGGGAGGGTGAGCGAATAACTGTGTGTGACTTAGCTATCTGCTGGGTCAAACCACAGCAGATGGCAAAAGCAACAGAAGCAATTAAAAACAATCAAACGAACAACAAAATATCCCCCCCATATATGAACACTTGTCATTAACTTCTCAAGTGTAATCTCTTTTGGGGTGATATAGGTGTACCATATCTTTAATCTACTTTTCCTCCAGAATACTTAAGAAAATCACTCAGAAATTTGTGTCATTTTCTCTTGTTCTATCAAATGAAAGTAAAATTTCTGCATTTATCACTGATCTCATTTAACCATTTTAAGTGGCTTCTTTTTGAAGAATACCATTGTAAATCTCAGTGAAAATGACTTTTAGACACTGGATAACTAAAGTAAAGATTGGAAGCAAAGTTTGGAGATGATCAGCAGAGGAGCAATACATGTAGGCTAGTCAGTTAGCTTACAGGAATAGAAATGATCTCCTCCTCTTACATCCAAGCAGGCCCTTGGGACTTTCATATTACATTACTTCCTTTACTGACAACAAAATTATTTCAGCAGGAAGCAAATTCAGGCAGCGCCCCAGAAATGCAGGTGTCCAAATTGAAACTATTAGGGATTTAGATGGTATGTCTGTTGGTTCTCTATTTAGATTATTTTTCTCCAACCACAGTAAAGGACAAACTCAACACTAATAAAATCCATGAAAACTGCTGATTCTTAGCATTTCATGGAACATAACTGTAATTATTCAAGGATGTGCATTCAAAAATGGAGAAAAGTGAAATGAGCTTAGTCTGACATTTTTGGCCCTGTTCATCTAGATCGTTCTATTCTCTGCTCTGAAGAGATCTTTAACATTGCATCTCAGCAAAATAACTAATAGTTATTCTTTAAATGCATCTATTGCCTCTACTACATAATGATTGCTAGGCCAATTTAAAAATAAATCCTTATTCAAAGAAATTACAGATTCTACAATTACCTCTGGAATTTTCATCTGTTTGATTTTCTTGAGGAATACAATATACCAGATAGATTTCATTGGTAGTTTTAAAAGCCCATTTATCCCCTAGCACCTTCATAGTTATTATACAACATAATAGAAAGTTTCATTTACTCATGTTTAATCATCTTTAAGTATGCTTCACAAGCTTTACAAAATTTGTTCTTGCTGCTGTTATGCTGATTTCAGCATTGCCCTCTAACCTCTTCCAGCCTCCAAGTGTGGCATTTGGTTGCTTGTTGATAATGACAGTGACTTCCATTTCTAATTTCTTGCCTTGAACCAAAGGTTTCAAACTTGTTCATTGCTATATGATGGCTTGTGTTTCACGTAGCTGTACTCAGTTCTTTAATGATAACTGCCATCTAAGCAAATGTCATTTATTTTGATAGGATTAAAACTATACTAGTTTTACAGTATCTTCTTAAGTCTGGTAGGATTGATACTTCCAGGTGCAAATAGTTAGAGGTTTAGAATTAGGATGTGAGAAGTAGAGATAGTTGGAGAAATTTTATCAGTAAATTTCATGACCTAAATCTTTAACTTAAATCTGTGGGAAAATGTGATTGTGATCTTCCAACTGGGTGCATTGTGACCGTATTTAATTTCATGTTCATGTTTCAATTTAAGGAATAGTGTTGCTCCTTTGACTAGAAAGTTAAAAGAACAACTAGGGAAGAATTTATTTCCTGACATATGTCTTTGGTATAATGGTTTACTAAGTCAAAATGACATCAGTGAAGTTGTAACCAAGTGGAATTAGACTTCAAAGAGACACTGCAAATGTGAATTTCCTTGCAGTTATGTGAGACAGCAGATGAGACTTTTTGACCTGAGAGATGATGATAAACAAAAAAATCATCACAAACAAGTACGCTGAAATTCTCTTGACACATGACATCAGAACAAGATGAGTTTATCAAAGATGGAATGGTTAATTTGAGTTTCTATAATAGGAAGTGAGACGACAAATCAGTCCATTTTCATTATTGTCCACCATTAAACTCATGAAACCCATGAAAAGTGTTAATTTGCATAAAAGTTTGTCATATTCTCTTTCTAATTATATGTTCATTCAACCTTGTTCTTAGAATGTGAGTGGAAGGTAGAAACAGTAAACAGAATGCTATCCACAGTCAAATAAATTGTGAATGATATTAAAGATTGGAAGTGACTGGTTATTCTGTAACCACTTCAGTCAAGTAGAACAATGATTAAGCATGTCAGCTTTTTGCCTTTAGCGTGTTCAGATTTCTCGAGAGAATTGGCTCAGAGACCAGTACCATTTCCTCATGCCCTTTAGATACGGACTTGGACATCTGAATGCCTGGGTTGATCACTTTTTGCTGATTTCCTGTCCCAGCCTGCAGGTGGCTGCTCTTTGCCCTGTGCTTAAATTAATTTCAGACCCAGGAAGCACCCAGCTTACCATTTTTCTCCTAGACTCGCTGTCCCCTCCCTAAAGTTGGTCCCTATTGTACGGGCATCACATCTGTAACTATTCCTCTGTCTCATACTTGGGTTTGTTATATTTAGTCAAATCCTACCCCAGTCTAGATTCCAGCCTGTCTATATATTTCATAATGTCTCTTTCCCTGAAAGCCCATTGGCAAGGTATGATCAAGTTTCCTGTATTTGTAAAGTCTGTGGCCTAATAGGATCCCATCTGGCTAAGCCCTCTGGCTCCTCCTGCAATAAATACCACTTAGGGTGGTGCTGCACAGCAAGATTGGATTTTCAGTCTCAGTCTAGAAGATTAGCAAGTAATATTTATATTACACTTACCCTAGTAGTTTTGCAAGCTGTTTCAACATCTGCTTTGGAGAGACTGCAGTTCTGCAAATACTGCCACACTCCCATGGAAGATATTAAGGGACTGGAGTCCATACTGGCATCATGAAAGTGTGCTCATTTACCTTGGATGAACATCTAGCCCATGGATGAAATTCTGGCAAAAATTGACTATGATTTCTATTTGCACAGCAATGCATTTTCTTTACAAAAGCCTTCCCTGTGCACTTGGTAGGATATTCCAATATGGCCATACTCTGAATTCACTAGGTTCATTATAAATCTGGAGTCAATTCTGAAGATGTCAGTAAAGGTGTCCTGGTTTCACTTCAGGATTATACAGATGAGGGTACAGCCTTCAGTCTCTCTTAGGGATATGTTTAGTCTGTCACTAGTCATATGCTTTTTTGATTGATGGGATTGCCTTTTTCCCAACTCTTTCCCTGACAGGTGGATTCTGTAGTTACTTTGAAGTACTCCAAATCCCAGTGGATAGAATAATCAGTCTGATCATTGCAACAAGCTTTCCCCTGACTGATGGACCAGCCTGAGTTTAAGCTGCTATCCATCTCCTGGGCCTTTCTTCCTGCCAGCATGTCAGCTGACATTATCCCTTCTACTCAACTGAACTAATCTGGACAATGCTGGCCTCTTGCCAGTACAGCACTTCATCATTAACTCTCCTCCTAGAATCTCATTTTTAGTAGATGTCCATTTTATTCTGCCTCAGCCACTTTCATTTAAAACTCTTCAATCTTCTAAGCAATAACCTTTTTAATCTATGTGCTATAATGTTTTCTTAAGAATTTATGATTTTTCCACTTCTCTCTTCCTTCCTAGTTGTGAACTGCCATATTAGCCCGTTTATAGGGATAGTTTGCAAATACTCTCTGGAAGGTCCTTATCCTCTTCTAGAGGAAAAAAAAAAGATTCAAGCTTTAATGAACTTGCTGCTAAAGTAGATTAACCATTTCTTTTCTTGGCAAGATTGATGATGCTATCAACATTATTAAGTCACTAGGTATGAATTCCTCATTGTGTAAACCCAAAGTAATAAGCACTATTAAAGATCCAGGCCATCTATCTCAGCACTGCCTTTTCACTGTTCTATTCAAAAAGAAAAATAAATAATAAAAGAAAGGAGGAGATAGGAAAGAGTCTGCTAGTTTCAAAGTATGAAGCTGCTGATCTCATATTTGCTAAGGCTTGTTTTGGAGAATCTAGAATAGTGAGCTACTGTGGGTTTTCACTCTGTTTTGGGATTCTTGAAACAATATTGTATTATGGGTTACTGTGTTTATCTGCATTACTCCTAGCTTATGAGTATTGTTTGAACGGTTACCAGTGAAAGAGGATTGTGGAAGCAGACTGCAAGGAAAAGAAAAGTAACTTTCAAAGAGTGATTGATTCGTGGATAGGCGTCAAAGTACATGGAAGAAGAGTTATTCTTGAATATGGATCATTGGGTTTTTTTTTTTTTTTTTTTTTGATGATGAGAGGAACATGTTTTGGGTATCAAAAGCTCAGTCCTCAGTTCTCTGGGTCCACAAACCGTGTCTGTCACACGAGCAACAGTGACCCTCATTATAAACTTTAACACTCCACTCATTTCTTATGAAATTAACGCAAAGATCTATTCTAACAATAATTCAAATAATCCCAGGAACTTCTGAGTGTTACGTTTTGAGTCCCTGTCTTTCTTGCTTGGATGAGAAATAAATTTAATGTATGTAGGGCCCCAAGCTTCTGTGGCAGAAGTGAGGAGGTAGGAATAAATACAAATTGAGGAGATTCATGGACCAAAAATATGGACAAATCTTTTCTTCTTCTTCTTCTTCTTCTTCTTTGTAATCCTTTAAGAGACTACTTCTTACTGAAAAACTGAAAATCAAAAGATTCCTTCTTTCCCGCTACTCTGTCTGAGGTATCTTTTGTGATAGCAAATCAAAATCAATGCATGTGTGACCAAATGATGTCACACATGAAGATGCACAGATGAAAAGATTTCCTTTAGTTGTGTCTGCCTATGCTTCGTGCTTCAAAGGTGTTGACTGTGTGCCTCAGAAGAGGGAGCCAGTGTTGACAAAAAGGCTGAATTTTTTAGAAGGGTTGAAGTGCCCAAGAATATCCACAACCATCTGAGCATTAAATGGCACTATTCAAGGAACTGAAAGAGTAGATGCTGTATTATGTGGGCTGCGCTGAAAGTAATGCCACCTATTTATTTCCATGGAAACTACAATAGGTACAAAGAGCACGATAGCGTTATGTGGTAGAGCAAGTTCTTAGCTACAAAACTGTTTTGCAGCATAGTCACCCCCATTAGCAATGCATTTTGGCCAGTGATGAACAAGACCCTGCATACTGCACTTGTAACAATGTGCCCCGGTGGAGGTGACCCACTGTTGCTATTGCCACTGCTGCAACGCACCACCCACCACCTCACTGTGCTCACATCCACTGTTTGGTCTCCATAAACACTCAGCAAGCATTGATGAATGTCAATGGATGCAAATTTTTCCACATGGAGGAATTCAGTTCCACATCTTTGCTTCATCTGGATGCCTACCTGTGCGATCTGCACTAGGGAACCTGCTTTGACAGGGGAGTTGGACTAGGTGATCTCTAGAGGTCTCTTCCAACCCCTACAATTTTGTGATTCTGTGATTCATCTGCACTTCCATGGCAGACAACAATTTGTCAGACTGTCCCTCTGCTGCCATCTGTCACACAGCAACAAAACCTAATGTAATATTGGTGGGAAGGTTCAACCTTTACTGTCATACCACCAAAATCCACCTCTGATTTTATCAGGCAGCATAATAGGATTGGAGGCATTACTTTCGGAGCAGTTCTTGTATTTGGCAAACAGTGCATAACTACTTATGTCTATCAGCACGTTGAGGGTCACCATGACTCCTTCTGTTCTAAATAGAGCTTAGATCTTGACTGAAGGTTTTTCTTCATTTCTGCTTCATCTTGAGATTTTAAGGGATTTTAGATTTTGACTTCCAATATGCATTTCCAGTTCAGGAAGATGAGCAGACTCGTTTGGACTGGAGAAAGACTGGAAAGACTTCTGGAGGCTTTCCTGAATATTGAATGTGTAATTTTGAACTTCAAAATAGTTAACATGCTACTTCATTGGGGGCAATAAAAGAGAAGAGTCAGATAAAGGGGTTGATTGGGGGATGACCTGCTGGAGAGGAGCTCTACAGAGAGGGACCTGGGGGTCCTGGTAGACGACAGGTTGGCCATGAGCCAGCAGTGTGCCCTGGTGGCTAAGANGCCCAGGGAGGTTGTGGAGGCTCCTTCCCTGGAGATGTTCAAGACCCGCCTGGATGCCTACCTGTGCAACCTGCTGTAGGGAACCTGCTCTGGCAGGGGGGTTGGACTCGATGATCTCTCAAGGTCCCTTCCAACCCCTGCAATTCTGTGATTCTGTGATTCTGTGATAACAATGAAACTAACAAGAAAGTGGGAGAGTAGATCTTATTTGCCACTGTTCCACAGCTGTATCTACTATACTAACCTTCCATCTAAGATGGCCTATGTACCAATTCAGCCACTATTTTTGGCATATTTTTATTCCTTTGCTATAGATAAAGGAACGGGTGTTGGAAAATGTTTGCTTATTAGCATTCAGATTAACCAAAGTATTCTTCTTTTCACTGTTAAATGTCATATGTTTCCATATCAGTGTGGTGGTTAGTCAGACCTGCTGAGTAGCAGTTTTTCTGTGCTTCGCTCGTGTTTGATGTTCAGAGCATGCTATAGCCAGAGCCATACAGAGTCTGAAGTAGAATTTAAAAGATGTGCAGTAGTCTGGCACAATCCTTGATGTGTTTTAAAGTCTAGCACCTGTGAGAATCAACTAAATGGTGATGCATTTTGTTGGCAGTTGGGAAAACAGATTCTGTGCATGACACAACAAAAAAGGTTTCTGTGAAGTTTCTTGCTCAAATTAATTCAGTGTAGTCTATACCAGTGAGATAAAAGTGGTTGTTTGCTTTTTCTACAACCCAACAGAATTGTTTTATCTTCACTAGAGGGCTAACTCCTTTTCTACTCAATGCACGATATTCTGAAGCCCTATGTAGTAGCCATGAAAGCTGTGATAACCACAGTACCCTTTTCTCAGTGCCACTGATTTATCTCTCTTCTGTTCATACCTCACAGAACATTGCAGGAAGGAAGCTCCAGGGGCATCAAAGGCTTTCCTGGGATGGCATTTTACAAAATGTATAGGCATTATCTGAAAAGTGGAACTGAAAGGAAGTAAACATAAGCTAGTGTAATTTGCTTGGCAGAATGTCCTGTAGCAATGTTTCTTTTAGATTATTGTTTTCCAAATTACTCACAAAGCACAGGGAGAAACAACCCTGTGAGGAAACTGGCTTTCTTAACTTTCAATTCCCCTTTCTAATCAAATCTCAGAATATTCTTCAACTGGTCAAGTAGGCTCCAGGTTAACCTCATGAATGCACAGTAATTCTACATATCACAGCAAAATTGTTATCAACAAGAAGCAGACTAAGGCAAAGCTTCTGTTAGCCTGTAAGTCTGAATCACAGGGACAGACCTATAACGCTATAAGTGCTTAATAATAAGCCATGTAGCCAAAAGAAAAGTCTGAATTAGTAAAAACTATGTGAAATATAGAAGTTAGAGCATCAGAGTTCCTCAGAAAACAGCATTAATATTCTTGCTGAGTTCTGCCAACTTCAATCTGACAGTTTAGGCAGAGTAAGAATACTGTGATCTTGGGAAATCTTGACATAAGCTGGAAATCAGAGTTTTGGCACCAGTGGTCAGTCCTGAAAATCTGTGTGGGAGGACTGTTGCTACTGCACAGTAAGCATTGAGGGAGTATTAAGTAAAAGGGACTCTACCAAAAAAACATAGGGTGAACATGGAGAAGATATTGTGACTATGCTTTAACCAAAACACTGTTTTAAATCTCAAGTATCAGAATGACATGTCCAGGGAGACTGACTTCTCCACCTTTAATTTAGTCACAGTGAAAGGTACAGTGCAGAGCTGTTCGGTGTTCAAACCATTCAGAACCTTTCTTAGTCCTACTGAGGCAGCATTAGAGCTACAAAGACCTATTCCACTCCCAACTTAACTGCTAAAATCTGACAAGGTAGATTTATGTGATGAGGTGTGATGGAGAACAGAAATAAAAAGAATACAGTGTATAGTATTTGCTAAACTTTAGTCTTTTAACAGTTGCAATTACTGGGGAAAACTGTGAAAAACTGTGGTGCTAACCCTGGACTACTTTGGAAAAAAAAGGAAGAAAAGTTCTTTCTTCCTTTCTTTCTTTCTTTCTTTCTTTCTTTCTTTCTTTCTTTCTTTCTTTCTTTCTTTCTCTCTTTCCTTCTCTCTCTCTCTTTCTTTCTCCTTCCTTTCTTATTCCTTTTTTTTTGTTCTTTTTTTTCTTTGCTTTCCTTCACTTCCTTCTTTCTCTTCATTTTCTGCCTTCTTTCTCTTCATTTTCTTCATTTTCTTTCTGTCCTTTTATTTACTCCTTTTCTCCTTTATCTATTTAATTGTTCTCAGTACAATAAAACTCCCTTAAGAAAAATTGCAGCTATTCTCTTTTGCTGCACCATTTAATTCCTTTCTTTTTGTAACACTTGTTGCCGAATTTTCAGAACTGCATTTTAACTATGGGAAACTGTTTTCTTCCAGTAGTATTGTTATTGAATTTTATTAGGCTGTACTGTTCTCTAACAGTATGATCTTTTGCTATGAACTTACTTCGGCAAGATATTATAACAGATTCAATGCAAACCCAACCATGAGTAACAAGCATTGCTTAAGTTCTGTTTCTTTTGCTAGCAAAGCTTTCTTTATCTCCAGAGATAAGCAGAGGTTGATTGTGAACATGTTGGAAAACCACAGTATTTCAATCTCTGCTGTTTCCTCTTCTAGTAACTTTATTATCCCTACATCAAAGAAAGTTTTTATCTCCCTACCCTGCTCCATTTTTTTAACCACTGTTAGTATCTCTGGTGCACTCACACTTTTTTAATTCCAAGTGGAGGGAAAATCTGTTTCTTAGAAGAATTACAGCTACTAACAGCATTTTCTCTGTGACACTTCTTAACATCTTCACCAGCTTCTACTTACATTTTTGCTGCTTGGCAGCAAGGGGACATATTGGGATTTGCTACAGATTTGAGCCATAGGCAACCAAATTTCTGGAGTTCCAGTGAGCATATATATTTGGGGGACATGCCTGGGGCCAGTGAAAAAGGGGAAAAATGCTATAATCAGTATAGTGTTCCTCTAAATTCATATATAGCAGGTTCTTTTGTTTTTCCTTCAGGATCAGCATATTGCAACTGAAGGGAATGATGTTTTCAAAGGCTCACAGCTCCCATAGTTAGAGATTATTGGTAAATTCTCTTTTACAATTTAATTAACATAAACATCTCATGCAACATGATCCATCATACTAGCAGTGCTATTCATTTCAGATTCACCAAAGTAACTAAAATGGTCTTCTGAAGTAGAGTCAGTGAAGATATTTGCAAATAATTGTTCCGTATTAGTTTTTCCTAGGCAGAAACTCTAAGCAATTAAGAAACAACAAATAAAATGGGTATGATGCTCAACCTACAATAACCAAGAGCTTGATGTTCATGTTGCCTTTTTCTCATTGCACATTGACTTATTCAAGAAATCTAAGGACACTTTAGATTTAGCCTCTACTACTGCTCTGCATGGATTTGGATCACATAATGTGGAAACAGCCATGTAACTGTAGTGTATCAGTCTGCACATGACTGTTACTGTCCCACCACAAACTCACTCTCCACCTCTCATACCCTCTCTCTCTCTCATTGTGACCAGAAATTCCACTCTAAGTCTGGACAATTATTCGTGTGGAGACCAAGAAGCTCCCCATCGAGCCTTAATTTTTGTCAGTTCAGAGAATCCTGAACAGCTCTAATAGAAAAGAGTGTTACTTGTGATACATGCTGGCTGGTTTGCTACTGAATGTCCCTTTTCTATAGCTTTTGTTTAGGATACGTGCCCATCTAAAATTATTGATGTGAATAACCAGATCTATGTCTAGCATGTGCATAACACTTATGCAGATAAGGTCCCAACAGTAACATTGAGTAAATATGTCAAGTTTGCTTACAGGAAAGTGTTAATGTGATATTTAGCAAAGAGAGGGTTAATTAAGAAATTATGCAAAGGAGTTATTTACAGTTTCGTTTTGAGTCTCTGAGGCAGGAAAAGAACAGTAAAAAGAAGGACTTCTATAATGACAGATGCAATTGTAAACAACGCTCAATGTCTTTTTCAGCAATTAAGAAATCATATGTATCAGGTGCTGCAAAACATCAAACTGTAGGTGTTTGTTAGTAAAATGCTAACCTCCACAGCAAAGGATTTCATGCTTCTTTTTTCTTATCTCTCATTTTGGGATCAGATGAACTAGCACATTCTAGTGGTTTCCAGGGAGACAACGTTTTGCTCCCAGACGTGTTGCCAGCACTAGAGATACTTTGATTACGGGAGAAAGGAGATAACTTTTTTATTAAGTTCAGTCCTTGCCACTAGTAATGAAGTTTGTGAAAAACACCTCCAAGGGCTTTATGACGCTGTCTTCTCATGTAGTTGATTAATAAATTTTCATTTACAACATTCTGTGATCATTTCTCAGAAATTTCTGTTAGCTAGTACTCTATTCCTGTATCCAAACTAGTGAAGCTTCTCTTAGTATGTAAACTAAGGGTTTAACTTAAATAGTTTTAAAAATTGTTCTAGGTAGCTCCTTTTTATTTATGTATATAGGATTTTTATCCATTCTAATCAGTGTCCAAATGCTCTTTAATTCCCAAAATACTTTTAATCATTACAATGCTTTCAGCAGAATTTACATTACTTCTAAAAAGCAGCATTTTATAACCTCTTCTCAGCTCTGCATTGTAAGAAGGATCAGCACTATTCTGTGTCTTGCATTTTGAATAAGAAATCAAGCAATGCTTACAACTCCTAGTTATTGTTCAATTGCCATGGGAAAAGTAGCTAAGTAAATAAATAAATAAATAAGCCAAAGAGTGCTCAGAACATAAATTTCAACAGACTACAATGAGATTTCACACATTTAACTGGCAAGTTACTGTGGCTAAATAATGTGCCATGATGAATCACTCAGACTTTATTAACCAATACTGAATTAGGCTTCTCACTAAAATATTTCACTGCATTATTTTATTGCCTATTACTGTCACAAAATAAACTACCGACTGCGGAATGATGTAGCAGTTTTGGACAGATTGACGGATCTAGATTACCTGAAAAAGGCATGTCTTCTTAGGGCATTGCAGCATTAAAGCAATTTTAATGTGCATAAAAGACAGCTACAAATCTTAGTAGGGTTAGGGCATGGAAAATAGATTGACAGCTGCACATGTGATAGGGAAGATTTTGGTTTGGTATTAAAAAAGACTTTCAGAGACCTGCTTAGATGGCTGCTTAGCTAAGAAGCTAAGAAGACTTCAGAAGGTTTTTAAAGATGACTTTCATAAATGCAGCTGAAACACTTTGGAGCTATAACAATTCTTTTGCCTTCAGTGGCTCTGTTTAGGAGATTTATTCAAAACTTTCCTGATTTTAATTTTAATTTTCTTTTCCTAGAGTCTGAGGGTGCAGTATGGATGGAATAAACCCATTCATGAGGTATATACTGAGACTTCTTTATTCATTCCCTGTTTCAAACTGTCCAATGTAAATATGAAAGAAATGCCAGGCTGGTGTTGAGGTGTTTCTGTCTAGAAATTTTAATGAAGTTCCAGAATTTGATCCTTAGTAATCATGTCTATCTGTGTCTTATAGAATCACAGAATGGTTCAGGTTGGAAGGGACCTTAGAGATCATCTTGTTCCAACCCCCCTGCCATGGGCAAGGACACCTCCCACTAGACCAGGTTGCCCAAAGCCCCATCCAGCCTGGCTTTGAATACTTCCAGGGAGGGAGCATCAACGACTTCTCTGGGCAACCTGTTCCAGGTAGTCTTAGCTATTTGGATTATATACTGGTGCATTCTTTGGTTTATATAGCTGGAGACTTTGTTCTGAAAATACTTCGGGTAAATATCTTAAGTTTCATACTTAAATATGAAAATATAGTTCCTGCAATGTGTTGAAGATAACTTTCTGACGCAGCTGGTGGAGGAGCCAATGAGAGGTGTGCTATTGGACCTTATTCTTACTAATAAGGAAGGGGCTGGTCAGGGATGTGAAGGTTGGGAACATCCTGGGATGCAGCGATTATGAGATAGTAGAGTTCAGGATCTTGTATGGAAGAAGCAAAGCAATAAGAAAGATCACAACCCTGGACTTTGACCTCTTCAGAGATCTACTTGGAAGTATCCCATGGGCTAGAGCATTGGAAAGTAAGGGGGCCCAAGAGAGCTGGTCAACACTTTTTCCAAGCTCAAGATTGGTCGGTCCATCCTTATTAGGGTCACAGCCTCATGCAAACCAGCTTGAAAAACCAGGAGAGGATAGTAGTTCTCTGGCTTTTTCATACCAGATATTCTCTTCTTTATGCCCTGAATGCAGACTCCTGGCAGGCAGAAAACCTCTCTAGAGAGGTTATCTGAGCGGCAGATGGGCACCTCAGTGCCCCTCAGCAGAGTTTCCAGTTACTAAGACCCTTCACCTTTTTTTAATGACACCAGTCGTGACTTGGGTCCTTGGTTGGAACTTTTTAATGCAATCACCCCTTTCCAGTTCCAAGCCACTATCCATACCTTCTTTTTGTTCCACACCAGAGCTTGAAATCTGTTGGCTAGCAGCACCTCAGGAGCAAGGGGGAGGCATGAATACAGCCAGCACAAAATGTAGGCATACAGTGAATACACACTGCCATAAAGTATTCTACTCAATTTTTTCCCGGTATTATTAACTGTAAGAAGGTCTGAGCTTTCAATGTTTCCAAATGCCAGACCACATTTAATTCTATTGGCCACTATTCAGCAAGACACATAAGCATGTACTTCACAAAAATGTTCTGTAAACAACAACAGGGACTTGCCCATGGATCCTGAAATATAAATATGAATGGCCTACTGTAATATGAGAATTCCATCCACACTCAGCAATTCAGGAGAGTGTAAGCAGTGACGATAACTTATTGCTAAAGCTCTGAAAACAAACAAATAAAATAAATGCCAACCAAACAAAAATACCACAGAAATTCTAATTGCTAGGACCTGAAAAAGTTTATAAATTTACAAATGCATGTTATAAAACGTCATGTTTTATCATACTATGTAAATTGTTCATATATAAAAAAGTTACTTCTATGAATGCAGCTAAACTGGACCTTCAGTTAAGAATTGTTGATGGCTTTGCTTTTACAAGGGAATAATTACATACAGAAATTGAAGAACACTGAGGTCAAAGTTCCAAAGACAATTTAGTGTGGAGAATGTTCCAGTGAACTTGACAAAGCAGGGAAAAAAGAATGAGGAAATTAACACTGTCCTGTGCTTCTTCATTGAAACTAGAGCAGTGCTGTGGGCATTCTAGTCCAGCTGTCTGCTGGAAATATAACTGGTTCCCAAAATGTTTGTTAATCTTATCTCTCAGTCCTGCTCGCCTTCACTAACATTGGTAGATGCTTGCCACTCCCCCTTCTGCACTCTCTCCTTCTCATCGCAGTCCCACAGGCATGGCATAGGCCATGGCAGGAGGGTAGAAGGGGACTTCCGAAAGTAGTATTTTTCAGCCATTAAGTAGGATTTTCCAGAAGAGCAGGACTATGTTGGAAAATTCTCAGCCTGCATTACTAAAGATGATGAATCCAAATATATTAAACAGTGGTACCTTGGAGTTTCACATTTTTCACTACAAAGATCATTTTATCAAATGGAAAGAAAAAGATTATGCCAAAAAAAAAGTGGTTTTTTTTTTTTTTTGATTTGAGTCAAGGCAATAGTTAGATAAAAATAGTTTGGTCTTTTATGGGATCTGAAAGATCATAAAAATGTAAATACCTTTTTTTTTATTAAGTGAAATATGAAGCCTTTCTGAAAACACCTGAACTGCTGGTCTTTTGAAGTCAAGAGGAGATAGAATGTTCACACATTTAGGTGCTAGCTTTAAGGCATGTATTTGTATTAACTGTACGTGTTTATGTACTTGATTTGCCTGAGGATTAAGTCTATGCTTAAATGCCTTTGGAGAACTGGGCTGTGAAACAGAATGTTTTAAAGAAGACAAGGTACCTGGGGTGTTTGAAGAGGAAAATCAAATCACTTTCAGAACTGAGAAATGTCATATAAATCCTCATCTCACCATCAGGGGAAAAACCTAAAAATGCATGTTGCAAAGCTTTGCAGAAAATAATAAAATGAGGTTTTGCTTTGAAAAATCCAGCCTGGTACTTATACACATGATAATCAGAAATACGGATTATCAGAGTAGAAGGATTTAAAGGGACACTATCAACTTGAAATATATTCATTTATTTAAAAAAAAAAAAAGAGTTAAAAGTAGTATCAGATAAAATTCCTACTCTGTGATTGCTCTGAATATTCTTGGGGCTTTACAGCCACAATTTTCTCTCTGCTGATGCAGTGAGAAAGAGTCACAGAAACATGGAGAATAATGAAACTGAAGATACACAGAGTGCATACAAATGCAGAAGTAAACAAACTAGAAAGAACAAGAAACAGTTTTTCATTTTTTCTGTTATTTGTAGTTATAGCAAGCCATGGAATTATGCCAAACATAAGCACATTATTTTCAGGGAACAGAGTGACTTTTAAGTAGTGTTGCTTAAAGGCAAAAGGCATTGATCTCCACTTAAATGAAAATTTAATTTCCTTTTCCTTTTCAATAAATATCGTTCAATAGCCTGAGATTTTTTTTTAATCAGAATCCAAAAATTAGTTCAGACCTGGAAACCGAAAGGCTTGTTTGCACTAAGAAAATGCTATTCTGTGTGAGAACTGGAGCACTTAATTTTGGTACCTGAATATGAAATTATGTTTATCTTTAGCAGGATCATCAATGAAGACTACTTAAAAATCTTGCCACTGGATGTCGCCAGTTAAAATAGTTGTAAAGTCATCCAGGAAGGGAAGTCACAAGAGGTCAAAAATGATGCTAATTGTATACTTATGCCCCATGCCTAGATGGCAGCCTTTGTGTGATCCTACTACTTTGCAGGCACAAATGCCTACACTTTATCAGTCTACTTCAGCTATACTCTAGACAATCTAACTTTTGCTGTAGAGAAAAAGAGCAATAAGGAAGTGAGAAAATGAAATTAGAAATAGATTTTTCTTCTTCAAATATCAAAATGTTTTTGACAACATAATATATTGGTGCAAAAAGAACTAGGTCACGTGTTGCATGAGAGATTGGATCTTAAACTTGGTGAAAATTGTTATTACTTTCATTTGCCCTTGTGTGGAGAAAGAGGAGAAAACTGAAGATCTCATTAATTAACAAAATCAGGATCTACGCCTGTATTTTGACACATTTTAACCAAAAGAACTGGTTTTGGTTTGTGTTGCTTTGGGGAAAACTCACAAGTTAACAAAGCTTCTGGTTTTTGGCACTAACATAATTAAGTGCAATTACATATCAAGCATCCTGAGGATTGATGCTTCCCAAGCCAATTTTAATAAGCAAGATGAAAAAATAAGAAGCAGGGGAAAGTTAAGCATCTGAAGAAGTATTTAAATATGGATAAAAATGTAGTGTTTAGAGAATAAAATATTGATTTCAGAGTTAGCAGAAAATGTAAATAAAGGTGCTGAAATGAGAAGCAAATTGGCGTTTTAAGAATCTCAGAAAATAGTGCGTAGGTGTTCTCTGGTCCTAGCATTTGTGTCTTGATTCTAGGAAGCGTATTTCACTGACCCTCCTCCCCTGTCAGCTCTACCTGGGATTGGAGGGAACATTAATAGGATGGTTTCTTGAAAGATATTCTAATTTAACCAAGTTATGAAAATATATTTATATCTTTCTCAGCTTCCAGCTGCAGAAGTGGAACTGCTTTCACTTTCTTGAGTGTTTTCTTCTTCTTTCCATAAGCCTTGGCAAGATTTGAGCAAGAAATGTGACTCAACTGGAAATCTTAACAGGGAACGTGCTGGAAAAAGATGAGTGGCACTACATTGAAAAGTGTTATGGCAGGATCAGTCATTTCTTCTTTCTGAATTTGCCTCTTGGTCTCAGTTTGACCTTGAGTTCCTCACAGCAATGCTTGTTGAAATAATTGATTTTCAGTTCACTGACTGAAAAAAATCCCATTCACATTGACCTGAAATGATTTCTTTGGTGGGGAGGTTTCTTATTCTAGTAAATAAAAATTTTAAAATACTTCATCAAGGTTAATTTGAGGAGTATATATAAAAAAAAAAAAAACAGAAAAAAACCCACAGAACACTGCAGGTAAATAATAGGGCAACTGTCAGCCAGAAAAAAAGATTTTTTTTTTTTTTGAAAATGGCAGACAAAATGGTTTGACCTTTAACAAATATTTTGAGGCTTGTTTATTTTTTCTTACAGAAATACGCAACATCTTCAAAAGAAATCTCAAATAGTTTTGATAGTTTTGAAGCTTCATTTTATTGGAGAATAGAAAAGTTTGCCACAGCACTTTATTCAACGTTACTCTGAGGCTATACAAGATCTTACAACTTTTATTTCAAGAAGGGACAAGGATGGGGGCTGAACTTGCCCTTTCCTTGGCGATGTGTTCCCAAGTTTTTTTGGTCCACACTTTTCTGCTTCTACTTTTAGAGCTCTGGGCAATGCTAGTAAGGTAGCTGTGTTCAAACTCTCAGTGTGGATCAGGACCATATTCACTTCTCAGAGGGGAGGTATCACAGCTGCATTTCTGGGTCCCTGAAGCATAAAGAATGCATTTATAGGAGATGATCAAAATGTAGAAATAAGTATCAGTGTGGAGGGATTTATTCCTTATTTAAACTAAGATAAAATGTTTCCATTTCCTGCCTCAGATCCAGGTGATAAAACTGTTTCCTGTGTCTCCTGTGTGTCTGTAAATTATGACGTCTCATTAGTACTGATTGGCTTGAAAGGTTTTAAATGGCCTTGTTCTAAAATGACCTTTAAGTACACATGCACAACTGATAAAATCAATAATAGAGAAATGTAAATAAAACAAGGGCTACAAGGAATATATAGCAACCAAAATAATACAAGCAAGTCATTCTATGAGTAGCTGACCCACATGCTGCAGTAATGCTATATATTTGCAGAGCAAAGAGAAGAGCAAATGAGGGCAGGCACACTGGGATGAAGCATCACAGATCCAGGTCCCAAGATACTGTGTTCTTGACCATGACTTTTGATAGAATTTATGGTATTTTGAGAACATTAGTCTCCCTTAGTAATGTTAGACTTTTCCATATCTATTCTTATTATTTCACATAATATCATAATAGAGTTTCTAGTTCATTTTTCATTTTCGTTTTTAAAAATCCTCATGTCTGTTTCATGTTTTAAAATAGTTTGTCTGCTCATGAACTGTTATATGTGTGATTTCCTTAGCAGCTGATTTGTTTGGAAAGACCACTGGAGATCTCATGAAATACATCACACCTCCTTTCATTGCCTTCCTAAAGAATATTAGCAAAACACTTTGATGGTCAAAAGTATATGTTTATATATTTTTATACAGAGGATCTACTGGCATTTTTCCATTCTAAATTTCGAGTCAGTAATTACATTTTTCATACAAAAATTCATTGCTTTTTTTTTTTTTTTTTTTCATTTTAGGTGCTATTTATGACAGGAATTAACATGATAGTTTAGCTGTTTCTCTGAAAATCCTAATGGAAGTGACACATAAATTACTAACAGTGAAGATGACAGGGCTGGACACTGATTCACCAGATTAGCTTTACATCTCAGCCGAGCAAGCAAGCTGCCAAAAAGTCCTCTTCTGCTTAATGGAGAGAGAAACAATTTCAGGATAGGTTTACATTGACATATTTGAGCTTGTTCGGATGAGCTAATTCACTATCAAAGAACTGACTAGCTTACTTGTAGGTATCTATTTAATTAGAGGAACCAGGTGCAGAACAGAAGGTCACTAAGCTCCACTAGTCTGTGGCCAGAGCCTGAGCTTCCTCTTCTCCAAACTAGTGAAGTCTTTAATACTGCCCTTGTTGGGAAAGCCAGTGTATGCAGTAGATAGCAGTCAGATATATTTTCGTGCCTGCCACCAGAACAATAAACTGTTTCTTTAACCAGCTGTACTTTAAGGTTAATGTTCTGCACACAACAGGCAGAAGAAATCTTTTTGCGGATTTGTGGGGCTATTTGTTTCTTTCTTCTTTCTGCTGTCCCACTCCTGCACTCGGCTTCGTCTGGCCTGGGAGCTGAAAAACAAAAATCCATTCCTCTCTACTGCTAATGAAGAAAGTGTGGGAATGTATATGTGTTGCCAGCTCTTGAATATACAAAAGAAAACATTAGGTGAAATTGAACTGCATGAAGTGTGCACAGATTGCTCTATCTTATAGCACAAAATTTTTCAAAAAGATTGAGGCAGGCTCTTCTCATAACGACAATTCACTTTCATCCCTTCTGGGAATATAATTTACGGGAAGCTCATTGCTCTGGCTAGTTTATTTTTAATCTTTATGGCCATTAAAAAGTAGAATTACCTTGATAATAAACAGGATCCTTGAATAATATGTTCACACTACCTAAGGGCTTAGTTTTGGCTTAATCTTTAATTCAGCAGAAGACTGCTTTTCACAACACTATCAATTGCAAAAATGATCTATATAAAAGGAATAAGTAAGTTATTGAAGCAGTATTGTGTGCTTATGATGACAATAGCAGACAAATCAGTATACATCCTGGAGAAAGTGAAAATCTCCAGTTTTGCTGACTTTTGTGTCCAAAAAATCCTTGACACTTGCTTTCTGTCTCTTTCAGATTTCAGGTAAGGCAGCTGTCACCATAATGTCTAAATTAAGTGAAAAGAATTAAAGACAGCACAGAATGGAAAAAAATTATTGAAGTGAATGGGCTATGATTCCGGACATTTGAGTTCAATTACCAGTTTTGTCTCTGTCTTCCTGTGTGACCTCTTGCAAGTCCATTTCTCTGTTTTGCTGTTATCCATATGCAAACTGCGCTTAATGATGCTTCTTTTCTTCTACTCACCATTGGTTTTGGCTAGAACATGGCTGTCCAACCTTTTGGCTTGCCTGGGCTGCACCGAGTGAAGACGAATTGTCTTGGGCTGCATATGAAATTTATAATATAGTTAATGTATATAACTAACAAAACTTGGTGGGTGTTTTTTTTTTTTTTTTTTTTTTTTTTAATATTTGAGAAAGAACCTCCAGCAGTAGGGGGTGGTGAGCTGCAGTGCGGGCTTGTGCTGGGCCGCATGCAGCCTGTTGGCCACATGTTGGATGTGCCTGGACTAGAATGAAGCTGCTTTGGGATGAGACCTGTATTCCCCTGGGAGTCTGGAAGACAGTCCAGTCTTAAATGTACACATTCTCTCTTAACTGAGTGTTATTTAGCTGCAGCCATGAATCTCTTGATTACTACTGCATCAGGATACCTGTTAGCTAGTCAGTGGGAAATGCATTATAAAACAGCTTTTAATATAGTTAGAGATTCTGCAAAAAGACTTTTTTAATGATCACTCATGAATAAGAAGCATGATGACTAATGCACATAGTCAGTGATGAGGTATGGATGATGATGATGCATTTTCATATTTATATGTTCATATACAGATGCATACAGATATTCATAAAAGTAAAATCTCTTTTCTGAGCAAGTACTCGAGTGTAAAAGCTGTATCTGAAATGATGAGGAGAAAAAAAGTTAATGACAATGTCTTGAATAGCTGGTAAGTAAGTTTTAAAGGAAAAGTTGATAAATTACTCTGGCTTTAGCCTAAATTAGTATGTGTTCTTAGGGACCCTACTAGAGACAAGGTGAAATAAAGTTATTCTTGGCTCCGAACAAATAAAACACTAGCTCATTTATTTATTTTTAATTTTTCTTTTCCTTGTCCACAAAGGCACCTGTTTCTCCCTCTATTGATAGGAAATTATAGATATGACTGCAAAACTTCAGGACAACTGGAAAAGGAAGAAAGGCAGGTAGTCTGGAGGCTAGTGAGGTAAAAAGTCACTTGTACCCTTTGGGTAGCCTTGACCACTAGCTACCCAAACAGTTTTAAACATATAATCTCAGGCAGTTTCATAGTGGTGTCCCAAGCCGTTCTTATGGGTTCCAAAAGAACTGACCTGATCCTCACTCACCATGAAGAGAGGCAACTGGGAGCAGAACATAATGGTTTGGAGAAGGGGGATGTGGACTGCTCTACAGTTTGAGGTAGTGGTGTGGCAACAATGTCACTTGACAACAGCAAGATGAAGAAGGAGCTCCGATAACATCTGTAATCTGCTATCATGTATTGTTTGTAGAGCAAGAGAGACTGTGAAACCTGCACTTATTCTTTATCTGCTTCCACAGTAATAGAAAAGAAACTTCTTGTTCTGAGGCTGATACTCTAATGTACTGTACTAAAGCATTGTGACGAGAGACAAATGAAATACTAGATCTTCAGAAACTGTCCATTTAACAGAACAGGTTCACCATAACACATGGCTGCCGTGAAAGGTCTTCTCTTGCGTTCTACAGTCTGGAAAGCAGATTGCTATGCTAATACACTGTGCTTGTATGTCAGTATATTTGCTTCCCTTGATTCATACTGGATTTGTACTGTGGAACTTCCCTGTCCTGCATACCCATGGCTCAGGCTGTAGAAGCGCACATCTGTCAGCTGTGAAGGCTATCACCATTACGGATCGGTGCAGTATGCCAGACAGACTCTGTGGTACACAGCAGGACCAGCACAAGGAGGAGATATTGATGCTTTCCAGTTTCTGAGTTCCACAGGACTTTGAACTCAACATGAGCCAGAAACCACTGCCTCCTGGAGATGCTGAGCACAGCTGACAGATGGCATTTTGCCTGCTTTAAAGGTAGCATCTTTTGGCTCTTCCTCAGTTTGTACTTATGCGCTTAACTTCTAACCTGGAGAGTAAAATATCACCTGGCATACTGCCTTTGAAAGGCTCCAGACACCAAGTCTACTTCGGTAATTGCTGGAGCAGCCTGGAGAGCAGACATCTTTCAGGTCTGTAATATTTGTTTTCAAATGAGGAAGAACCCTTCCTTTACTACTGGTAGGTAGCATGACTCTCCAGAGGAATGACAAGATCACTCATACAGTCCTGACCTCTTAGACTTCTTTCCAACACTAAAGACCAGTGAGAATGATAAGTTTGTTTCTTCTAATGTCTTGGGAAAATAGTGCAACACAAGTTAGGAAGGAGGAGGAGGGCTTGTGTCCTAACTCCTTCAGGATTCTGTGTGACTGTGGTGGCTGAAAGCTGTTGAACAAAATTGATTAAAATAAATGACATTATAATTTGCCTCCATCAAAGCCAAAACATTAACCCTCAAAAATATTTAGCTAAAACAGTTTAGAAGTTAAAAGTCTTAAGAAAACTGAGCTTAATGCAGAAATTGAATGTGCTGCATCAGATGAGCTATTTAATAGGGCTGCCAACTGTGAACTTTACACAAAAGCAATCCACAGTGTCCTTTTCAGTCTTGGAAGAGAGAACTCCACTCTGTTCTGTTTTCTTCTTGGATCTGGAATCTTTGTCCTTTGTACACATTGGACATTTTTTTTAAGCATCTGTCATTCTCCACCAAGAGCCCAGGCTCCCTAATGTGATAACTTGAACGCAAAAAGGACCTCATGTAAATTCTATTAAAATTCAATCAAGGAAAATAAACTGCAGACATCTGCTCTTCACTTTGGTACTGTTTAGGTGTTTTCCCTTGGTCTGCATAAAACTGCTTACACAGCTTGAATAAATGCCAGCCCAACGTTTCAGCATCTAATCAGCTAAATAACCATGTGAACAATGGCAATGAAAAGACAAATGGGAAGGTGAAGGTATCACAGGATATGAATTATCTGGCTACAGTTCCTCACTCAAAAATTGCTGATTAGTGATCTCCTTTAAAATCTGATTAGAAAGGGACATTATTTTCATTCATTTAAGTAGGGGACAGTCACCTTTTATGCTTTAAAATATATGAGACAGCATTTATAGGACTGTGGCTTTCCTGGGTGTTAAAAAAACAAACAAACAAAAAAAATCACTTTGGAAAAATAATACTTACACCATCGTTTAAGCAATGAGCACATTCTTTCCTGAAGTCCTGAAACTCCTTGAATTATAGTAGGTCAAATTCTTCCATGGTAAAACTTTATTGGTCTTGACAGACTTTACACCAGGGATTTGTCTGGTACATTATAAAATATCCACCTTCTTATATACAAACACACAACATACAGTGCTAAAAGGCAGCCATGATAGCTTTTGCTATCCACAATGCAATTTTGCACTGCTAGAAGGGAAATGCCAGTCCTCTCTAGGGCTGCAGGGGACAGTTGCTGCATGCGATGCACTCTCCTCCAGATGTCGGGTTGTTATGAACCCAAATCAGCTAGAGTTGACAAACCACCTCACTGGTACTTTAACTGATTAGGTCCAAAATTTGCAGTCCTGCTTGGCTACCGCTGTGCACTGGTGATATCTAAAGGACACAAGTGTTGATTGCTGCGACAATAAACCTCCCTAAATGCCTAAAGGTCTGAGCTAGATTCACAGACTGTCTAGTTTCCCTCTGTAATGATTTGTTAGCGTGCTCCAATGCTGCTTATTGTAATGGGCTTCACAGGAAGCATCTCTCGAAGTGCTGACATCTCTCTCTCTGTAACTCTTACTCTCGTTGTAAGCATTCACCTCACAACACAGACATGATGGTGATGATGGGGAGGATTTCACTTCCCTCATCTTTCTAAAGTGATTTGAACATGGGATTAACTACTGTTGGGAGACTGAAGATGCTCTCATTCCCCCTGTTATAGCTTCTGTTTTATGTGGAATAAATAAATGTGCATCAGGCCAGATAATAAACATAATACAACAGTGCTTGGGGCACCTGGGTTACTGTTCCTGCTACTCTATTTATATTCAATAAATCCCATGGAGGGATGGGATTTGAGGCATACTTCTGCTTTAATGTTGCCTCTCAGTTGGTTGCTATCTTTTATTCCTTAGGCTGTGGCTGCAAGGAATGGAAAATATGGTTTTAGAAAATGCAATATAGGTTTTAAAATGTCATAACTATATTGTGCAGCACTGAACTGGTGCAAAGTAACCCTGACTGTTCCAGTTTACTCAAGGGATTGTTGTATTGGGCAATTTTGCACTAGATTTTATGCCAGGTCAGATATTATCTGACTGCTCAGTTCTAATATTATTCTCAGTCAGGTACATTCTGTCCTGTAAGCAGCATAACAAAGCTTTGCCTGCCTACCCAATCCCAACCAGAGTTGTGGGGCTGGAAAATCCTGGGAGCTCCAGATCCAAGGCTGGTCACTGCAGGTCTGTGTTCCCATGCTCCCCACAGGCAGGTTAGTAGACTTCATACATGAGCCTGAATGTGATATTTTCCTCTTTTTTGCAGTACTAGTCTTCAGCAAATAAACTTCTGCTTTCCTTCTACTGGGAGGAAATCTTTACCTAGGAGACAATTTTTCTCTGATGTGATAATGTTTATTGACAGAAACTGTACATAAAATCCCAATAAGTAGGAACTAAAGAGCAAATAGTTTTCTCTCACACAATTCTCATCTTTTCCAGTCTGCATTCCCTCCACAAAGCTCTCCTGGCTTCTTTCAGATCAGATTCAAACAACAGCTAGTAGTCTTTGAATCTGTATTTTGTTCTGTGTGATGTTTCTGTGTGTCTGTTTATGCTTACATACACCTGCACTTATCTCCACTGAAAAAATAACAGAACAACTATTCATTTGCTTTCCATCTACACTTGACCTCTCTCTACTGACATTGCTCAGCTCCTGATTTGACCTGCATTTGTGGTGGTGGCTCTTATTGTTTCCTTTCAGCAAAATAAAGAACTTATTCACTTTATACGTATTGTGATGCTACCATTAACTTCCACAAGGCTTTCATCCACAGCCTACCTTCAAGTGACATATAAAAATGGCAATTCGACTTCTTACATTACAAAGTGAGCTAGATGGCCTTGGGCTTGACTCTTCAAGAACAGGTAAACCATCATGTACTTCTTTTAAGACAGATGTGATTGCGTCAGATCATTTCTACCATAAATAACTTAACTGGTTCCAGATGAAAGAGCCTGGGGACTTGCAGGATTTCTGTTTTCTAGTAAAAATACATTAACAAAGAGCTAGGAATGGGAGAAGGCAGAAACACATGCTGCTGGAATCTGGGTTCTTAGGCAGTGAAGGCACCCAGTGATCTGTCTACGTGTGCCTTCAAATTCACTGAATCCAGATCACCTTCACTCTAAGATCTGTATGGCAGCATTGATATATAGCTGAGTCTGTTCAAATGATTCCTTCTCTATGTGCTCAGACGTGCTTATATCCACTCTGATAGATGTGCCCTTAGCTTGGACATGGTTATAGGGCTTATCTAAAGTGAACTTTTTTGTAGCTCTTCTTTTTATATGTTTCAGGATCTTTGGATAGCAAACTACAGCACTATGTCTTGAAGTCCTTATCAAGCTAAAACTGACTTAGCAAAGACTCAAGGTGACACACTGTTCTCTTGGATAATGAGCATACAGTGTAGTCTTTGGAAAGAACTGTGCTGAGTTTAGCATGTCCTTCAGATGCTCTGGAAGAAGGCACATGACAGTACAAATCAGAGATGGCAAAGATCTAAAACCAATCAAAAATATGTTAGGATTCTAAAGCAGTTATTAGCATTGTTTTGCAATATCTCACCTTTTAGCCTCTGTCAGTTCTAATTTTTATTAATTACATATGTAAGCAGACAGCAATCATATATAGAGAGACTCGTAGTACTTCCTCAGATTGGTGAAAAAGTGAGCAAATGCGCTTAGTGACTGAATCTTTCTATATTTCACAGGTAATGCTATACTGGGACCTACGAAACACAGCACTACAAGTTAAAGATCTGATCTTGCCAAGTAAGTTTGTTGTGACTTAGACTACCTCAGTCTACTCATGCTTTGACACTAATGGGAACTTTGTTGCAATTCACTCTTGTGCTTTGCCCCTGAAATCTATGCAGGCCTGTGGTTTGGTTCTAGGCCTGGAGAAGCGGCTATTTCCCTTGTTATGTCCTCAACCTGCCAGAAGATGACAATGTTTCTGAACTTCGATGGCTAATAACAATGAAGAGGCAGTTATATCCTTTCAGCTGACTGCCTAGGCTTTGGTGGTGTCCACAGTGACTGTGAATTTGAAGCGCTACATGGGATGTTGTTATAAGCAAGAGAGTGGAGATATAAAAAAGACTGGCAGCCCACTGAGATGCTGTTACTCAGCACCAGTTGTCAAATAAAGACATGTTAAGCTGGGCACTTGCATTACATCAGTCATCTGGGGTGGCTTGCCGTGTACTTGGTCTGTCCACAGGTTTCTTTCCAGAAATCCAAACACAAGGCACGTTGAATTTTACCAACTGCATCTGTTTTGGAGTTGCTGAATTAAACATTGTCTGCCATATGAAACTAAACTTAACTGGATATCAGACAGCTTCAACATCAGATTCACAACTCTTATTTTTATTTAAATGATAGTTCTTTCAACGTTAATAACCCTTGACTATTAAATGACATTTCTTGCGCTCCTTTTCAAACAACGGAGACTGAAAGGCTGACAACTTAGACACAGGAGATGAACATAAAATTCATGTAATGCAGTATTTTTGCTGCTTTTGACTTGGCTATATATTACAGATGCTTGATTTCTCTACTAAAAGTTGTTGTTTTTTCCCATTATGATGGCGAGCTCAGAAAAATAAGAAAACCAGGTTTGCATTTACTGAGAATTATGTTACCTAGTGTTTAGACATAAACCTCTGCATAAATATGTTTAACAACTGTACATATTTAGGAGATCACTCACAATCAGAAAGCAAGCAGTACTAGAAAAAATCTCAAAAATTTTTCAGTTACGGGTCTTTATATAGCTGCGCGAGAATATGAATTCCGTACTACTACTTATTTGTAGCTTCTGTTTATAACAACATTTTACTACCAATCTGGTATTTTTGTCAATATATTTCTATCTGTAATTTCTGAAAAGTTTATAAAGCCTGGAGCATCAGTTCATTTCTGCATGCCCTCATAATCTTTTCCATAAAATGCAGATAACAATATTTGCCTCCTTTTCTCCCATATGCCTTTCTGATACTGGTGTGACAGTTCAGGCTTGCTTGGTGATGTTGAGTTAAAACAATAAAATCAAATAACTTAGGAAAACAAAAGCTAAATTGAAGAGATATGGATATGAAGGGTAGACTGTGCGGGGGATAAGGAATTGGTTGGAACCGCAGACAGAGGGCTGTGAATTAATGTCTCTATGCCCAGGTGGAGGCCAGTAATGAGTGGTGTCCCCTGGGAGTCTGTCTTGGGACCGGTGCTCTTTAACATCTTTACCACTCAATCAATGATGGAATTGAGTGCACCCTCAGCAACTTTGCTGATGACACCAAGCTGAGGGGTGCAGTTGATACAAGAGACAGAAGGGGTGCCATCCAGAGGAACCTCATCGAACTCAAAAGGTGAACCTGTGTGAACCTAATGACCTTCAACACAGCAAAGTAAAAGATTTTGCACTTGAGTTGGAGTAATCCCAGATATGTATACAGACTGGGAGAACTCCTTGAGAGTAGCCCTGCTGAGAAGGACCTGGGGGTCCTGGTGGACGAAAAACTGAACGTGGGCCGGCAGCGTGCTCTTGCAGCTTGGGAGGCCAATGGTATCCTGGGCTCCTCCAGAAGAGGGGTGGCCAGCAGGGAGAGGGAGGTGATTGTCCCTCTCTACTCTGCGCTTGTGAGGCCCCATCTGGAGTACTGTGTCCAGGCCTGGTGCTCCCAGTACAGAAAAGATGTGGAGCTTTCAGAGAGGATCCAGAGGAGGGCCACAAAGATGATCAGAGGGCTGGAGCACTTCCCCTATGAGGACAGGCTGAGGGTGCTGGGCTTGTTCAGCCTGGAGAAGAGAAGGCTGCGGGAACACCTCATTGCAGCCTTCTGCTATTTAAAGGGAGATTATAAACAGGAGGGCAATCAACCTTTTACAAGGGCAGATAGTGATAGGATGAGGGGGAATGGTTTTAAGCGGAAGGAGAGAAGGTTTAGATTGGATATCAGGGGGAAGTTCCTTACTGAGAGAGTGGTGAGGTGCTGGAACATGCTGCCCAGAGATGCTGTGGATGCCCTGTCCCTGGAGGTGTTCAGGGCTGGGTTGGATGAGGCCCTGGGCAGCCTTATCTAGAACCAGATGTGGAGGCTGGTGGCCCTGCCTGTGGCAGGCGGGCTGCAACTTTGTGATCTTTGGGGTCCCTTCCAACCCAAGCCATTCTATGATTCAATGATGAACCACTAATTCCTGTTCTGTTTTCCAAGCCCCAAATTAGGACAGTCATCCCTGATACAAAACAGAGAGCTGGTACATAGGTTGCTCTGAAAGTAATGCCTCCTATTTTTTTTTTTTTTTACTCTGGTCTTCAAAAAGGGCAAGAAGGAGGATCAGGGAAACTACAGGCCAGTCAGCCTCACCTCTGTCCCTGGAAAGGTGATGGAACAGCTTGTTCTGGATGCCATCTCCAAGCAATTGGAAAAGAAGAAGGTTATCAGAAGTAGTCAGCATGGATTCACGTAGGGGAAATAGTGTTTGACCAACCTTGTAGCTTTCTATGATGACATCACCGGCTGGGTAGATGGGGGGAGAGCACTGGATGTTATCTACCTTGACTTCAGCAAGGCTTTTGACACTGTCTCCCATGACATCCTGATAATGAAGCTGAAGAAGTGTGGGATATATGAGTGGACGATGAGGTGGGTTGAGAATTGGCTGACTGGCAGAGCTCAGAGTGTTGTGATCAGCGGTGCAGAGTCCAGTTGGAGGCCTGTAACTAGTGGTATTCCCCAGGGGTTGGTGCTGAGTCTGGTCTTGTTCAATATCTTCATCAATGATCTTGATGAGGGTATAGTGTCCACCCTCAGCAAGTTTGCTGATGATACAAAGATGGAAGGATGGCTGACAAGCCAGAAGGCTGTGCTGCCATTCAGCAAGACCTGGACAGGCTGGAGAGTTGGTCAGTAAGAAATTGTATGAGGTTTAACAAAAGCAAGTGTAGAGTCTTGCACCTGCGGAGGAATAACTGCATGTACCAGTACAGGTTGGGGGATGACCTGCTGGAGAGGAGCTCTGCAGAGAGGGACCTGGGGGTCCTGGTGGACAACATGTTGGCCATGAGCCAGCAGTGTGCCCTGGTGGCCAAGAAGGCCAACGGAATCCTGGGGTGCGTTAAAAAGAGCACTGCTAGCACGCCAAAGGAGGTGATCCTCCACCTATACTCCGCCCTGGTCAGGCCTCAGCTGCAGTACTGTATCTAGTTCTGGGCTCTTCAGTATAAAAAAGACAGGGACCTCCTGGAAAGAGTCCAACAGAGGGCCACAAAGATAAAGGGCGTGGAGCATCTCCCTTATGAGGAGAGGCTTGGTAATCTGGGTCTGTTCAGCCTTGAGAAAAGAAGGCTAAGAGGAGATCTGATCAATGTGTACAAATATCTAAAGTGCGGGAGGCAAATGGACATGGGCAATTTTTTTTTCAGTGGTTTTTGGAGACAGGACAAGGGCAAATGGCCAAAAACAGGAGCACAGGAAGTTCCGCACCACTATGCAGAAGAACTTCTTCACAGTGCGGGTGATGGAGCACTGGAACAGGCTGCCCAGGGAGGTTGTGGAGTCTCCTTCTCTGGAGATATTCAAGACCCATATGAACGCCTACCTGTGTGACCTGCACTAGGGAACCTGCATTGGCAGGGGGGTTGGACTCGATGATCTCTAGAGGTCCCTTCCAACCCCTACAATTCTGTGATTCTGTGTTTTCCTTGGAAACTCCAATGGATACAACGATCATAATCAGATTATTTGATAGAGCAAATTCTCAGCTACAAAACACTATTTTTCAACGTAGTCACCACCACTAGCTATGCATTTTTGTCAGCAATGAAGAAGAGCCTGCATGTTGCACTCATAAAAGTCTGCACAAACGGAGGAGACCCGCTGTTCCTGTTGTCACTGCTGAAACACACCGCCCACTGCCTCACTGTGCTGTGAGGTTCCATTGGTCCACTGTTTGGTCTCCATCAATGTTCAGCAAGTGTCGATGAATTTCAATGAGTGTAATTTTTTCCGTATGGAGGAATTATATTCCACACCTTTGCTTAATCTGCACTTCCATGTCAGACACCATTTTGTCAAACTGCCCCTCTGCTGCCATCAGTTGCATGGCAACAAAATGTGACAGAATATCAGCAGGAAGGTTCAGCCTGTACTGCCATATCACCAACATTCACCTCTGACCTTGAAAGCCAACGTAATAAAGTAGGAGGCATTATTTTTGGAGCAGCCCACATATCATATTCCAGCCATCGGGAATTAAGTGAGACGTATTCACCCATCACAGCTCTAAATTAAAAGATATAAGACTGTGAACAGATCATATCTGAGCCACAAATTTGATAGATGGGAAAGCCAGAGTCTCCAGATATCACAGACAGAAGTATCTTACATCAACCCAGATTCCTTCTCTTGATATGACGTTTATAGTATTCATCTTAATTTCTTATAGTGTGGTGTGTCTGATACACAGTATAGGTGTTTTTCTCAGTCTGATATGCATCAATATTGCAATGCTAAGATTCTACATCTGCATGTTTATCTCAAAGACACTTTTTGGGAGCAGTTATATTAGGAGACTCAGAAGACTTTCCTCCTCCAGCTTTCCTGCTGTACGTCATGAGATGGAAGAGTGGCCATGTAGCTGTGTGTCCCACCTGCCCAAACAGCAGATATCTCAACCTCTGCAGTACCCAAAATATATAAAAAAGTCTCACAATGAGATACAAGATTAAGTGAAGAATCAACAATCATGAGTTATTAATTTCTTAATTACTTTTATGAAACATTTCATTTTGAGGCAAAGGCAGAGGTAATGTGTAAGTTATTCTTTGGCCATTTTGTAGACATTAAGTTCCCAGAGAATTTGATCCACTTAGATCTACTGACATCTATTTATCCATACTTACGTGAAATTAAATCTGCACAGTAACTTACATGTCATGAAGCTGCATAAAGTAACTAAGGTTAGCTATCTTAATTTACATATTTGAATAAAGTCCCATTAACTGATTTTCTTGCTGCGCTCTTCTAAATCTTTCACATACACATTAAGCCAGTTTTAACATACATAATTTAATGAGGTTAATGCATGCTGCAAGTAGGTTTACAGAGTCTAGAAAAAAAAATCTGAGTTGATAAAATATACTTGTGTAGGGAGCAGCAAGATGGTCCCTTGAAAGAATTCATGACTCTTCTGAATGTAGTCTTTTTTTCTTTTTTTACTGCTCAGTTTACATGATCCCTGACTAGCACTTTATATGCTTCATGTCAGGATCTCTGCCATTAAAAGGTAGAAATCTCTGAATAGTTCATAAGAATTGAGAATATGCTAAGAAAATGAAATAAGGTTTTTTTTTTTTAAAATGATCATTTGTTTTAAAAGGCTGCAATTGACAGAAAGTGTCACCCTAGATTTAATCCAGAAAACAGAATCAACCTGAAAAGATCTTATGGAGGAAAGATTATTGACATACATAATCTATGCATTTGCTTCTTGCAGCTTATGTGCTGGAACGCATAAGGAAAAACTATTTTACAGGGATTGTAGGTTTTGAATAATAACTTTGAAACGCCTTCAATTACAGTGTGATTCATTTCCGTATATAAGATCCAATGCTTCAGCTCTAGGAAACTATTACCCATGGTATTGTGGCTTTCACCAAAAGGAACAGGAAGGCTGTCACTTGAGCAAATCTATTTAGTGGAGATATGACATCTTCCATTAGCTGCGGATCAATCTGTCTGGTCTTTGCTCATTCTGCCTGCTCTGTCATCGAAGTTGAAGGATGGTAATGTCTGAACACAGATGTGTTTAAAGAGCAGGTATTTTCCTTAAACCTCAAGTCAAGTGAATATTAAGGGTAGAAAATATGAAAAACTCTTCAGTGATAGCTTTGGGCATTAGTCTCCAAAATGTAAAGACTAGTTTGATTTCAAAAAGTATTTATCATCTCACATAGTGGCTTACTCCATGTCTTTGGTGCGAAGGACATGAGAATGTCATTGATGTGTCTTTCCGTGAACAGCTAGGAACAGCCATAGTGTGCCTATGCCTTTGCCTTGGGAGAATGAAGGTCTGCTGTCATAGGCTTCCTCCGAATGTAACAGAAGGCTGTGGAAAATCCCAAATACAGAACAATGGAAAAAGGTGCTAACAGCAGCTACAGACTTGGAGGTTAAGGTAAGAAACTGCTTAAAGATGAGCAAAATCATGATCAAAGATTCCTATTAAACAGTGGGGGTCAGAGAAAGCCAGTTCATGGAAATGAATGAGGTTCCTCAGGAAGAGGCATGGCTTTATGACCTCCCAGAGAGCTATGCCCCAGGTCTAAACAGGTTTTTCAGGTGGTAAATTCAGAGGCCTAGGTCCATTTAGGATTATGTCTAACTCTGAGTATTTCTTTTGAAAGACATAACCAAATTTGAGTTAGTTTCCTGCTCAAAGTCTGCCTGAGGATCCATTTACCTCATTGGCAAACACTCAACTGAACTTATCAATAAACACAGTGTGCTTGCCTGGCTAATGTTCTGAAAGGTGAAATGCCTAAATTATTAAGCTTTTTGGGTTTCTGAGAATAACGTCCACATTGATGCTGAGCTTGCAGGATTTGAGCTGCGGTGTTTCGTTTTCCTCAGATGGGATTCCTCTGCCAAAGCATACAACACAGACAGAAAAGTGGGAGACAGTGGTACTCCCAAGAAGTTTAGAATATGTGGTGTCATTGTGATGGAGCAAAGGAGTTTGCCCTGGAAAGGAGCAGGAAACAAGGTTGTTTATTGTGGCCTCTCTGTGCATGTGTGAGACACTAGTAATAGAATGTTACAATTCAGCATCATTACTTCCAGTGCTCTTCATAATCAAATGTGTTTGTAAATGGTAAGATACATTTTAAACATTTCTCATTATTATTTTAACATGAAAGCTGGAGGAGGAGGAGGAGAAGACAGAAGGTGGGTAGGAAGAGGGATTTCTCTTCAGAGAATAATATCATGCTAATTATTTTTGGTAGAACAAAAAGTAAGAGACTACAAAAATATTAAATGCAATCTAATTTATAACTGTCACTCACTATGAGTCACATCTTTCGTTTTAGGTGCAAATTATCTCCATCCCACAGAAATATGGCATTCCCCACCTTTCTACTGCTACAAATTATTGACTTAAAGGAATGGAGTTCCTTGTGTATTAGGCCTTGTAGGGGAATATTTTATTAGAACAATGAGTCATTGCAAATTTAAACATCCAGACTCAACTATTGTTTGTTCTTACGTCTTAATGTAAGTTTTCCCCTAAACTAGGCCTTAGGAAGGACTAAATCTGCAGTACCTTAAAGCTGTTTGTCTTTGGTTTTTATAAAATACAATATTCATGCACTGTTTGCACGTCTTTTTATTCTGCTCTGTTGCATAATTTTTTTATCATCTGTTTCTTAGGAAAACTGTTTTACATCTGTTTTCTGCTTTGGATTTTTGTTTTGTCATTTAACTGAGCCCGATTTCCAGTTAATTTACAAGCATGAGCTATCAGATGCATCTTGACCACACATTTCACCAGTTAGAAACAGTACTTTCCATTCAGGTTCATTAGGCACTTCTGGGTCAAGGGTGAAAGAGTTGCTTTATACTTTCTCCTCATAAGCATTCATGTTATGACATGTGGTGCAGCCTTACTTCGAGCACTGCATTCAATTTTGGGCACCGCAACATAGGAAGGACATAAAACTATTAGAGAATGTGAAGAGTCTAGAGGGCAAGACATATGAGGAACAGCTGAGGTCCCTTGGTTTGTTCAGCCCAGAGAGAAGGAGGCTGAGGGCGGACTCATGGCGGCCTACAGCTTCCTCACATGGGGAGCAGAGGGGCAGACACTGATCTCTGCTCTCTGGTGACAGATATAGGACCCAAGGGAATGGCACGGAGCTGCATCAAGGGTGGCTGGGGATTAGGAAAAGGTTTTTCACCAAGAGGGTGGCCAGGCACTGAAACAGGCTCCCTAGGGCAGTGGTCGCAGGCCCAAGCCTGCTGGATTTCAAGAAGTGTTTGGATAACATTATCAGAAATATCATTTGAATTTTGAGTGGTCCTGTGTGGAGCCAGGAGTCGGACTCCATGATCCTTGTTGGTCTCTACCAAGGCAGGATATTCTATGATTGTGTTTTCTCTTCTGTGGCTGCTGATCCTGCGTTCCCTTACTTCAGGAGGGCTCTGAGTTCTGTTTTTTGTTTTGTTTTGTTTTGAGCTGGATGACAGAAAACTCAAGTAGAAGTTGGTGAAGAAGAAAAGGAGAAATTTGGACTCTCTGAGGATTTGATCCAAAGCCCAGTGAAATCCATGGTAAGCCTCTCATCAGTTTCCAATCAAATTCTATGATGGCTGTGCAGTACATTCAGTACAAATAGATGATGAAATTTACATTTACAATTAGTGATCTGTTTTAGGAATTCATGGAGGAAGAACTAGTCCGGAGAAAACAAAAAGCTTTCCAAAAAATGTCTTCAAATGACATACAAACGCTTCTCAGGTTCAGACGATTCAGTTAACTACACTCCCCAGTTGCAGAAGGAAAAGAGTGGAAATGCTGAAGTATAGTTTTGCTGTACTTTCATTCAAAAAGTGGTACGAAAGTGTGGAAACTTCTGAGAACCAGTCCTTGCAAGCGTTCTAGAAGTGAGGGGCCAGGGCATTTCCAGGGCTTTGGATACTGTCCTGGTATGCTCTGATCATTGGCAGAAACAGAAAGAAATGAGTCACCAAGTGCCTGTCATTTCCAAAACAATATAGTTTCACATTATGAATTAAAAGTCTGATAGAGGTAAGTAACCTCCTGAAATGTTTATTTAGATAGGAGTCCTGTGAACAGGCCCTGAGAAGCAATCACTGTTAAAATGGTGGATTTTATTACATTCAATAAAACACTTACATGTTGCAGAAATGACATCTCAGTTTTTCAAATAGCTACAAATTGCTGAGCTTAATGGGCACTGGAGTGATGATATAATCACAGTTTTCTCTGGTGTACAGCCCCTATCATTTATTATTTCAACTACTGTACATTGGAATCCGTTTACTCTGACAGCCCTGTCTCACCACAGGTCAGCTTGATAGCATCAGTTAGGAATGGGTAATAACCAAACTGCAGTGACAGCAGGCTTGGAAGAGCTAACTTTAAAGGTAGAAATGAGCTTAAAAACACATAAAGAAAGTGTGACAATAATGAGAATTGAAGCAGCCCTCACTTGAGTATTGCACAACTCCATAGATTTTTGATTTCCAGATGTTTCACCTATCAGATATTCCCTGGAGGGTTTCATTAAAATTCCAGAATATGTCAGTCATTCTCAGCTGCTCAGAGACATGGTATTGATGATACAGTGTGTGGTTGTTTAGCCACAGATACACAGATTTTGAAAAAAATCCTCTTCCCCCGTTCACCCCACGACTGTCTCTTCTGAAATATTCATTAGAAAATAAAGTCAGTCACATTCTTGCTGTTGTTGCCTTCTACCAAGCGACCTACTACAGCCTCCCATACAGACTGTGAGGAACCAATATGATGGATAAATGCATGTTGCACTGATGCCCACACCGCAGCAGCAATGACTTTGCCAAAGCCATCTCATCGCCTCCTCACCACTTTGTCTTACAGGCTACAGTGTAGGCACGTTCAACCCCAGAAAGCCTGAAGAAGTCAACCTACAGACACTATGTACACAGAGCTGAATCCCAGGAAAATACTGAAATGAAATTCATGCTATTGTTCACAGTCCAGTGTGCCTCACATGTCTATACTACATCCCAAATGGACCTGTCTGTTTTGGGCTAGAGGCATGCGCAGGGCACAGGATGAGTATTCAAAGTGAACTGAATCTGGCTGACTGTGGAGCCAAATTCGTTCAAATTCTCAGAGATATGTTTGCTGAGAATTTCTTGCAGAGATCAGTGGGACCTCCTCCTGTGGGACACTGCTTAAGGCAAATACCTTCTAGATTTGGTTTTCATGCATACAAATACTGAGCTGTCTATATACGTCTGTGCCTAAGGTCTTCCTCATGCCTACGTTCTCTCCTTGCCTTGAAAAAGTACTGGATTTTTAATATATCCAGATTTCTGGTGAACTGCCTGCTGAAGATGATCAGGGAGAGTTTAGTGTTCTTAATTGAGCTGAAATAGAACCAGACTGAAGGCTATGAGCAGAAAATCTGTGTTGCTGTCTGTACAGTAACATCTCAGTTGTGTAATTTCATAAAACGACACAGATATCTGGAATAGGCTCCTGTTAGTCTTGTAAGAATTATACCTCCTGCTCCTAGTGTTTATGCCTTCTGCAGTTTGTACCTAGTTACTTTACTTTCCCCTAGTCATATCTAAGGCATTCTGTACTTTTTTTAATCTTTTCTCATAAGTATGTTCCTCTAAATCCTATAAATCTGCCCAAATCAAGCTAATTCCCCAGTTCCCTTTTCACAACATGTATATATTCTCAGCCATAAGGCATCCATAATTAATGAAATACTCCAGATACAGCTGTAGCAAAGCCATATAGATAAGGAACTGGTTTGTGATTAGATGCCTGGTTTTATTACTTGGTTTTTATGTCCCTTCTCTGTCATATTACACTGCAAATTCATGGCACAAAATTCATTTTGATCACAATTGCTCCAAAGTGCATACTGCTATTAGTGCTTTTCAGGCTTTAATATGATCATTGGATGCCTTCAGAAAATCCTTTTACAAATGTATTAACAGTAAGAGAAGAACTAAGGAGAATTTCTCTCCTTTACTTGATGCGGCAGGGAATGTGACCACTGAGGATAAGGAAAAGGTTGAGGTTCTCAGCGCCTTCTTTACATCTGTCTTTAATAGCCAGATCAGTTATCCTCAGGGTGCTTTTCGCCCTGACCTAGAAGTCTGGGATGGAGCACAGAATACACCCCCTGTGATCCATGCAGAGACAGTCAGAGACCTGCTCCTCCATCTGGACTGCCACAAGTCCATGGGACCAGATGGGATCCACCCGAGGGTGCTGAGGGAGCTGGCGGAGGTAATTGCCAAGCCGCTTTCAGCCATCTATCAGCATTCCTGGTTATCTGGAGAGGTCCCAGAAGATTGGAGGCTTGCCGATGTGACTCCCATCTACAAGAAAGGCCGTAAGGAAGATCCTGGGAACTACAGGCCTGTCAGCCTGATCTCAGTATCAGGGAAAGTTATGGAGCAGATCATTTTGAGGGAGATCACACGGCACGTACATGGCAACCAGGAGATCAGACTCAGCCAGCACGGGTTCATGAAAGGCAGGTTGTGCTTGTCCAACCTCATCTCCTCCTATGACTGGGTGACCAGACTGGTAGATGAGGGAAAGGCTGTTGATGTAGTCTACCTAGACTTCAGCAAAGCCTTTGACAC
>WBMW01003634.1:1332-39567 GCA_013396635.1 Penelope pileata | reverse complement strand
GCTGAACATGAGCCGACAGTGTGCCCAGGTGGCCAAGAAGGCCAATGGCATCCTGGCCTGTATTAGAAATAATGTAGCCAGCAGGAACAGGGAAGTGATCATGCCCCTGTGCTCAGCTCTGGTGCGGCCACACCTCGAGTACTGTGTTCCGTTTTGGGCCCCTCACTACAAGGAAGACATTGAGGCCCTGGAACGTGTTCAGAGAAGGGCAACAAAACTGCTGAGGGGTCTAGAGCACAAGTCTTATGAGGAGCTGCTGAGGGAGCTGGGATTGTTTAGTCTGGAGAAGAGGAGGCTCAGGGGAGACCTCATCGCACTCTACAACTTCCTGAAGGGAGGCTGTGGTGAGGAGGGGGTCGGCCTCTTCTCCCAGATAACTAATGACAGGACAAGAGGGAATGGCCACAAGTTGCGCCAGGGAAGGTTTAGATTGGATGTGAGGAAAAACTTTTTCTCTGAAAGAGTGGTCAGGCACTGGAGTGGCCTGCCTAGGGAGGTGGTGGAGTCACCGTCCCTATCGCTGTTCAAGAAGCGTCTAGATGAGGTGCTAAGGGATATGATTTAGTAGCTTAGTGGGAAGTGATGGTGATAGGAGGACGGCTGGACTAGATGATCTTGTAGGTCCTTTCCAACCTAGTGTTTCTGTGATTCTATGACTCTATGTTTTGCATTAAATTCCCTGATATGTTCTGGCCTGCAATTTTTCAAGTTGAACTTTATTTTTGGTGGGCATCTTGCCCTGCATATTGTTTTTTTCTCTTTTACCCACTCACATTAGTTTTTTCCTCCTTTTGTAGACCCTCATCTGCTTTATCAGAAGAATACAGACTATGAGTATTGCATTTTCCAGGCTTGGTTATTTTTAAAATCCTTTATGTCCTTTTCCGTTGTCTTTCTTCATCCTACATCTGCCTCTTATCTGGTCTCTCACCTTGTTTTCTTTCAGCTAACAAATCAGGTTAGCCAGTGCATTTTTGTCTCCCTTGGTAAGGTTTGCTCTACTGCACTTTTTCCTCTGAACACAAGGCAACCAGATTCTGAATTTCAAAGCATCCTGAAAGAAAAAATGTGCTATGAAAATAATCACATATATTTTAAAATATAAATTTCTGAAGTAATTTGCATTTTGACTTGATAGCATGAATACTAGATATTTCTCTGATAATTACTTTCCAAAAATGTTAGTTTATTCTATTGAAGTTCATATTTAAAAGAGTACGTTCAGTGTTTCATGTGCTGATATAAAGTTTAGTCATAAAAACTTATGAGAAAAAAAACAAACTTCAAAATAAACACTACAGATGAGCCATTAAGTGTAGAAAGGAATAGAGTTGTTAACATTAACATGTAGGAGAAAAATGCTTTTATTTAAAAATTCCAAATTGTTGTGACGTCTTTTAAACAAAATTCTGATAATATTTTGAGATTGAATACCAGAATCTCTCTCCTACCTAAAATAAAATTAGTGGAGTCTGTAATCCCAGAGAGTTGACACGGGTTTTATATTTTTACTTCTTTACTATTTTCTGTTTGTAACTTTGATTACAGTGACTCTTTTTGGTTTGGTTTATTTGGTTTTGGTATTGTTTTGCTCATGAGGGATAAGAACTGAACATCTGTAGGCCTGTAGCTAGCAGTGTTACCCAGGGGTCAGTGCTTCATCAATTACATCTTCATCAATTACCTGGATGAAGGGATAGAGTGCACCCTCAGCAAGTTTGCTTATGATATAAAGTTGGGAGGAGTGGCTGTCACACCAGAAGGCTGTGCTGCCATTCAGCGAGGCTTGGACAAATTGGAGAACTGGGAAGAGATGAACCTCATGAGGTTCAACAAGAGAAAGTGTAGAGTCCTGCACATAGGGAGGAATAACCACATGCATCAGTACAGGTTAGGGTGTGAGTTGCTGGAAAAGAGCTCTCTGGAGAAGGACCTAGGTGTCCTGGTGGACAACATGTTGGCCATGAGCCAGCAGTGTGCCCTCGTGGCCAAGAAGGCCAACGGGATCCTGGGGTGCATTAAAAAGAGCATTGCCAGCAGGTCAAGGGAGGTGATCCTCCCCCTCTACTCTGCCCTGGTGAGGCCACATCTGGAGTACTGTGCTCAGTTCTGGGCAGCCCAGCCCAAAAACAACTGGGTCTTCTAGAAAGAGTCCAGCAGAGGATGACAAAGATGATAAAGGGCCTGGAGCATCTCCCTTACGAGGAAAGGCTGAGATACCTGGGACTTCTCAGTCTAGGGAAGGCTGAGAATGGATCTCATAACTGCTTAAAAATATCTGAAGTGCAGGAGTCGAGTCTATGGGGATGGACTCTTTTTGGTGATGTGCAGCAATAGAACAAGGGGCAACAGGCAGAAACTGGAACATTCCAGTATATGAAGTTCTATACTAACACAAGGAAGAACTTTACTGTCAGAGTGACAGAGCACTGGAAAAGGCTGTCCAGAGCAGTTGTGGAGTGTCCCCTGGAGATATTCAAGACCAGTCCAGATGCCTACCTGTGCGACCTGCTCTAGGGAGCCTGCTTTGGCAGGGATGTTGGACTCAATGATCTCTAGAGGTCCCTTCCAACCCCTGCAATTCTGTGATTCTGTGATCTCATGAAATCTTTTGAAGGATGATCCTCCAGAAATTCATGCTGCACACATTATAATCTAATTTCCTCAATCAAAAGGTGTTTGGAGGTTTAAGTAAGAGCAGCTCACAATTATCTATATAATGGTGAGATGAACAGGTCATAATGTGTACAACTCACCTGAGAATTTCAGAGAGACTGCAATTTTGTATAAAGTTCGTGAGTAGTTTTGAGGAGATAAAATGGAAATTGAAATGGGTTTCAAGCACAGGCTGTGAAGAAAAGGATACTAGAACTAATCCTAGATCAAAGTACAGCTGAATTTACAATTACACTTTAGTAGACAGAAAAGGACCATCCTGCCTGAAGCTGTATACAAGAATAACATAAACATGAGGCAGACAATGGAGGTTTTCTACTAAAAACCAGTACCACTCTAGAAATAAGGCAGAAAAACAACCAAAAACACAGAAGTAAACAAACAGAAACAAACAAAAAAACAACAAAGCTAGGAAAGTAAAGTGGAATAGAGTACAAGTGGTTGTAACAGGTTTTTAATTAATGAGAACAGAGGAGATTGCTAAAATACGTACATTACCTTATGGCAAATTAATATTATATGATGAAACATCCCACAAGGGAAGAATTGGGTATGCTAATATTGTGTGAAAGAGATTGCCACTGGCAAATATTTCACTGTAGAGAGTTCTATATTAAATATAAACTGAAAAAAAAAAAAATCCTTTGTAATACATTTCATGAAATTTTGATTGCCTAGAAGTTACTAAAGCAAGATAAAAGCTTGATTATACACCTTTGCATCCTTTTCATGGTTTTTATTGACCATTGATCCAGAATTGTTTTTAGAAACACAGAAATAGAAAAGACATTTTGTGGTACAAAGTTATAATTCTCAAGCAATGATATCCTAAACTGTTCTTGACTTAGACCTAGCTGTACACGCCTTACAGTATCCTTAGGGAATATTTGGCTTTAGAATTCACTTTCCCCTCATTGGTTCAATAATACTGTCTGCCCTTTGGTAACATTCAGGCTATTGAGCAAAACACACCAGTTGTTTTTGTTAATGTGAAAGGATCAGATGGGAATGGGATACAGTATCAGTTCTGTAGTTTGATGTGTTATATTACAGCCCACCTTTTTTTTTTTTTTTTTTTTAAATTATAAAAATATATGTTGTCTGTTTTGGCTTTATTTAACTCTGCAGAATCAAAAATGTAATTGAATACCTGCTTCCAAATAAAAAAGATGGGAAAATAACTTCTTCAGTTTTGCATTTGGACTTCGATAAACATTTATGCAAAGGAAGTAGTACCCAAGTCTTCATATTTTGGCCTATGACTGTTTAAGGTACATGGAACAGCAGCAAGCAATCAGCATTTACACCGTTCCATTCAAAGCTATAAATGTACTTGGATTCACTGAAACATTCACTGACCTCAGTAAACTCTCTGGTGAATATGATTCAAGTTTCATATTTATAAGGAAACCTGAAAATAGCAGAATTTGATATTTGATGTTTCCTTGGACTGAAGTGGTCCAAGGGAAAAAAAAAAGTCTCTAAAAAGTGATTCTAACAGAAAGACCCATCTTTTCAGGATGTTTGTCTGTATAAATTGGACTGGATTATATGAATCAGACATGGATGGCAGACTCTGAATGTTATTAGTAAATTAAGTAACCCATGTTCAGTTCCGTTTGTTAGTTCCATTGAAGCCAATTAAAACATTTTTTGTGATTGCTACCATTTTTACAGAATGGCTTGCTCTAGTTGACCAGCTGCCAAATGAAAAATTGATTTCATACTTTTACATCCCCTTGAATATGAACTAAGTTCATTAAATTATTTGTCAATGCTTTTGTCTTGCCATATGATGAAATCTGGTTTGATCTTAATGTTCAAGATGAATAAAAAGACAGAGAGTTCTTCAGCTGCTGAAAACTGGCACAGATCCACTTATTTCAATAAAGACCAGAGTTTTCAGCAGAACTCAGCTGGGCCTGTAGTTAATTTGACCTATTCCATCTGTGGTTTGTTTCTCAGTTGTCTTGCAGTCAAAATCAAGAGTGTTTCTGAATATTTCCTCACTCTGAAAGCATGTGAATGAGAAGTTTCTCTTGTGCTCTGAGGGGAATTTCTGACTAATGGTTTCATATTTGTGCTTGGTTAATTCACTTCTTTATTGCTGTCTCCCTGGTAGTTAACATATTCTCTTCTCTTACAGCGCTTCTTTTGTTCTGTTGCTGGTTTTGTTCTCCTGTCTTCTTGTTGTTCTCTCGAAGATGATATCTGACAGTTCACTGCCTGGTCTTTAATTTTTTCAGCCGTTCTGTCTTCCAGGAGGTGGCCTGAGTATTAGCAGTCAGTTAAAACTTCACAGAGACTTATCAAAAAGTAAGGAAATCTGTAAGACAATGATTTCAAAGGTGTAAATCTTATGAGCAGTATAAATAAGCACTTCTTCCTCTTTCAACTTACTGATTAAATATACTTAAAGTAACTTCTTAAATAAATATACTTATATGGAGAACTTGGTGTTCTCCGTTTCTGATTCCATGCTCAGCAAAACATGATGATGATGTTAATGTGGTCAGCGCAGGAAGTCCAGAAATATCAAAGTGTGCTACAATTGAATATAGAATAGGACTGGAAATGCATAGCATTGGCATATATAAGTCTGTGACCTGCAATGTTATATACAGTCTTAATGTCTGATTAGTGATGTAAATGCAGGTAGGGATTGGAACCAGACAATCTTTAAGGTCACTTCCAACCCAAGCCATGCTATGGTTCTGTGATTCTAATCCCGAATTTAACAGCCACTGTCAGATGCAGCCATGGCATTACCTGAGAAAGCATGGAGTAATTTCAGTTATCTATGAATATTGTCTGTGTCAGCAGGGATTTTGTTTCTCTTAGTGCTTCACCAAGGCAGAAAAATGTGAACCCAAATCTGTAGCATCTAAAACTACCTCTGGGGACTGATGTGGCAAACTGTCTGAAGCACTTCAGAAGTATTTTTTTTTTACTTGTGGAACGTTCAGATTTGTTAACATAATTGGGACAAATGAAAGAGGAAAAAATGCTGAAATAACTGGTTGAATTCTGCATACATTTGTAAGAATACATGGAAAACAAAACAATTGTCAGGGATGTCAACAGTAACAAATAAAAGTGAAGGTTACTGTATTTCAGAGAAGACCAATGCCTTAGCCATAGTTTGGAAAAGACAAAAAGGAAAGACAGGGGGAAAATGAAAGTAGGATTGATTCCTATTTTATGCTGTGTATTTGACTCAGGTTTAAGTGTAATGTCCTTAGCAATCCTTGACTGACATGCCAGAATGATCGCATTCCTACTGGGGTCACACTGGCCTGTAGCTGCCCTGAAGACAGCAAAGACGTCTGAGTCACTCTGTCTTTTTTCCTGCCCTCAGCCTATGCCAGCAAAGGTTTTTATCACACCCAAGCACCTGGATTAAATGTGTTAGTGTCACTCTGACATAGTCAGTTACCTATCTGATGAGCTATGCCACAGGCTAAACCAGAAGTTAACTTCTGCCACCACCATATACAATAAGGAATATAATTAACCTCATGATTTTTTAAACCAAAATAATAGAGTCTTTTCCTGAATAAAATGAAACTGAGTACCTTCCAGAAGCTGGATTCTCAGGCCAGCTGAAGTCCAAGCTCATTCAGAGCGACCTTTGCACTAGGATATCACTTTATCTGCAGACAGGATGGAATCTGAATCTGAGGTCAATTTCCCACAAGCTGATGGGTGGGGTGTGGTTGACTTAGACTGACCATGTAAACAAACCCAGACAGATAGGGTCTGTGTCCTCTCAGGTCTTGCCCATTCTTGCACTTTTTACAAGCTGACAAAAGTGCAACCACTCTGCTGTGCTACCACCTCCTGAGCTACAAACATGGCTAGACATGGAAAGTGCATTGTTTTATGATGTATGTATTGTTTTGAGGGAGGACATGGTAGCTGTACTTGGTGAGAGGGAAGCAGAATGAGAGAATCTAAATTAGGAATGTGCTATAGAGTATCAGGAGTCCTACCGAGTGCATTTTTATAATTATCTGCTTTAAATGGGAAAATGTGGGATTTCCACTGAGTCAGATCACAGGTGACAGTAATTTTCTGAGCTGATGTTGGTGGCACAAATATCCTAGAATCTGGCAAGCAAGTGGCTAAAATAGGAGTTGGTAAGTATGTGGACTGCAGAAGGCTAATTCTAACTGCAGCTGCATGGGAAGTGAGTCCGGTCCATACATTCCCTTACAGTTCTGCAACAAAGTCCCTTACTTTTCATCCCTGTATTCCTGTGTAGATACATCATGCCAATGGCATACTTAGGTATTCCTACAGGTGCAGCATAGGCTCACAGCTAAAATGTCTCTGTTTTCCACCTGCACAGCAGTCACTCAGGTGTTCAGCTCATTGCATTTGTATTCATGATATGGGTTGCAAGCACAAAAAAATGTTGCCTCTGCCCATAAAATGATAGTGACCCTTTGAAAGTAAACTCACAGAAAGCAGGATATGTATAGAAAGCCATTTCTTTGATAGATGCTACCTGCAGGGGGAGGATAAAAGAGGCCCTTACCTATAACTGCGTAGGGTAATAATTCCTGTAAGTGAAACTTCCTACTGTAATCACACAAAGACTGAAGCACTGTGGAGGCAAAATCAAAATGCTAGAAGACAAGTTGTCCTCCAGTTTATTAGGGTTCCTTCCCAGGAGGGCTACATTCAATTATGTTTTTCAGTGGTTTGCCAAAAGAGCTTCACAGTTAAGCCAGCTGAGTTTGCATTCAGATTTTCTGCTTTAAGTTACAAATGTCTTGCTTTTCAAAGCTTTCCAGCTGACCTGAAGTGGCATGCTAACAGTGCTATGGCTAATTGAATTTATATCTCATTTTTCATTTCTGGAGCTTTACAGACCATTTCCTCATTAAAAAAGGTGAATGTTTGCACAGGAGCAGACAAGAGAATTAAGCAGCAGGAAAATCTCTCTGACAAGACATTGTCTCTCTCTTTTGTTTTTGAGTTTGGTAGCTGGATACTTCTGTTAACTCACATTTATTTTGCACTAACATAATAATTGGGAAATGACTACTTTGCTTCAGTAGAAGTATCCTGCTGTTAAATGCAAGAGACTCTGCCTCAAGGCCGTGCTATGTTCTGTGTTTATACTGCCATTTGTATACATATCCCTATAAAATTTGAAGAGAGATCTGTAATGATCATCAGCAAAGTACAGCTCTACAAGGACTGTAAAAATTTTGGATAATCCATGTTATAAAGGGAGTGTTTATACTAATTGATCACAGCACATGCCTCAGATTTTAACATTCAGTATTGTAAGAGTTCTTAACGAGAAATACCATTTTGCATTGCACTGTTTCTTTCCACTGAAGAATATGTGCACTTTGAGATGTTTAGGAAGTGAATCTGGTAGTTTTTCTTTTACACCACAAAAGAACACCAAATATTAGCATTATGCTCAATGTTCCTTTGCAGTTCATAATCCCTCAAGCCATCTAGCTCATACAAACAGCTGTAGAAAAAGTGTGCATAAGGCTGGGTACACACTGGATTTGGGCAGAGGTACTGTGTAGGCCTGAAAATTAAATGAGCTTATTCAGGTAGAACAATATTGGTGTTCAATAAAATTTGTTGAAGTAGGAAATAAACAAGGACTCAGCATTTTTTCAAAATGGCCTTGAATGCAAGCTGATTCCCGTACAAAAGATGCTATGTTGACTCCCAGATCTCATCTCTCAGATCTCAGGTGCTCCAAGAAACTTTTAAGTTTTTTTCTTCCTGCAAATTAAAAACTATTTAATGAAAAGGGGTAAAAAAATTGAATACTAGTGCTGTAATGCTAAGTGCAATGTATCAGGAACCTAACTTTCAGTTGCATTGGTTATAAAAATGCCCCCTTTATTGAATTACCTTATCTTATTTGCCAACAGAAATGCTTTGATGCATAAGGAGCTTGTTTTCTGTCTGTGCCTCCCTGACTCACTATTGATGCAGTATGCAGATATTTAGAGATATTGAATGATTGGAGACATGATCAAAGTGGAGGGAATGATTGTAAGTGGGAGATTAGGTCTTTGAAGAGACCAAGAGTGCTAAAAGGTGTGTGTGGTGTGCTCAAAAAAGAAGGTGTTCCCAGCATGTTTGAGAGGAGAGGAAAGAGACTGAAAATGCTAGCTTTTCTTCTGTCACTGCTTTGCATTTCTGGTCAGTGAAGCAGCTGTATAAAATAGCCTGACAGTATGCCTTGCTGTAATCCTCTAGACTTAGTGGATATGTCTGATTTTGCTGATGCCTTCAGCTAGAGGCTCTGAGCTCCTCTACATCTACAGTTTTGGCTCTTCCTTGCTTCAGAGTGACTGTGACAGAGGAGCTGGGTAGGGCTGCCCAAAAGCAGGGTCATCCTTCTGCCTCAGTGCACCAAGAAACAGAAGCAGTGGTGTCTGTGATACCCTTCGGAATGTCAGCAAACACAGTCTCAAAAGCAAGTTCATGGCTCCCTACAAGCTTCACCGCCAGTAGCTGCTCTGTATTCCTCTAACGCTGCTCTGCCAAGGAATGCGTGGCAGATGCAGAACACATTACTTGACGCAGAGGGCTGTTCAGATACACAAAAAGTGGCTTACTGATGTGAAGTTAGAAGATTTCATGTTCTAGCCCTTTTTAAATGATTTGTTTGTGCATCAACACTAGTGACATCATCAATGATTAAAATGCATTGAAACGTAATTTTATATTAACTGCTGCTTCAATGACAGCAAAGGAATGCAAGAAATTTTCCCTTGATTTGTTCTTTCAGCCCTTCAGGAGTTTGTTGAGAAAAGAATTCAGAGTTAGCTTAACTGTTTTCTTGGTCTTGCGAAAGTAATAACTGTTGAGCTTAGTCTTCATTGGTGAAATGTTAGATTTAAAACTAGATGAATTTTTAAAATGACTAGGTGACTAAACAGCATCATTTGAAAAAATATTCTAATTGCTTCATTTTTTCTTTTTCTTGTGGTCATACATACATTATTTTGAGTGACTCCTTCAGTCAATGTCCGTTATCCAAGGGGCAGATTTGTAAGCTGAAATACGTTTGAAGAGACTTGCTGAGTGAAGACCAGTATCCGCTGCTCTAGATGTATCACAGAGCTACCTGCCTTCTGACTTAAGGACCACCACCAAACAAAAAAAAAAGAAAAAGAAAATCCTCTAACTCTTGTAGTACTATTGCCAAAGGAGATGAAATGTTCATGTCAGATTTCAGTTCCCTGTTGGGCAGGCCCAGTTGACTTTTTGGCATCTAACTCAGACTTTATCCTGTTGGGAGCAGTAAACATGGCGGGACTTTCTGGAAATCAGCTGGACTTTGGAAATGTCTGTGTTATTACTTCAGTGTTTGCTCTGCAAGCAAGCTCCATATCCACAGCTGGGAGGTATTTCTGTCAGCTCATGCTGATGACTTGCAGATTCAACATGTTGTTTCCCCTGCTTCTCTCCCTGCAATGGGCAGAATTCTCCAAGGTAGAGGTAGCACTTTGGGGCCAAGAACTTTGCACATCTTTTCTAAAAACAAAGTGGCATTTTGCTGGAAGCCTGCAGATTTCTCTCTTATCCAATGTTCAGGAGGTATTTGGACCTGTAATGACAGAAGAAATGCCTCCACTTAGACTCTCAGTTTCTATAGTGAGTCTTTTGGGAATGGAGGCTCTTTCTAGGGTGTGATAAATAGGTTTTGATTTAAGAATAACCTAAAATCTACTTATGGATTGCCACTGTGGAGCTACCAGCAGAAATATTCATAGAATGTGTATATATATATCCCACAGCTTTGTCTCAGTATGTCTACAGTAATGGAAATATCATATAAGACTGAGGTGTTCATGTAGATAAGATTGAGTTAGGATATAAAAGCCTGAAAGGTTATGATACTTGTGCTGATTTTCTCAGGCATTCTCGTTTCCCCGTGTTGCTCTGCTGAGGGCTAACAACCCCTAAAAGATGACCTAATACTGAGAATGTTCAGGAAAACAGCACTGACAGTGTGAAGAGAGAAAATTCTTTTGGCAGGACCAGGACGAATAGTGCGTAAGTGTCAGGAGTAGAGACTTGTGTGTCCAAGCAGGCGTGGGGAAGAGGAAAACCAGCTTACTGGGTACTAGTAGTGGGGCACACAGGAAATGAAACATCATAGACGGAATTTTGTTGGAGATTTTTATTTTAATAGGCATTTCTATGAATAGATTATTGTTAATAATGGGTTCTAGCAATAATAGATTACCAATAGCTGTTTTATCAATTGCTTTTGATACCAGCAATATAGAATGAAAGTGATGCAAAATGTAGAGATTCAGAATAGAAGTACAGTAGAGAACCTTTTCCATGCTCAAATACATTTATGATGGCTGTGTGTACAACACACTCTAAAACATAAGACTTTAGTTTTATGTCCAGGTATAACATTCTCATGTGATCTGGCATACTGTGGCAGACACCATAAGCATATTGTATCTTAAACTATCCAACATTTTGGAGAAAATGAGCATAATACAATGGAATGAGATAGGAGATGACACTGATTTACATATATGCACAGTGCAGTACATGCAGTATTTAATGACATGTGAACAACTTGCTTGTGACCAGGACTGTGCAAGCTTTGTCTGGATAGATTACCTATCTGATTACAGTCAAATAGTGTACCCAGGCTCTCTTTGTGCTTTTGGTATATTGTGCCAGGATTTTTGCTTCCTTGTTCTTCTAGGACATGCATTTCATACATACGTTTCATGCATACATTCTGGGACCATATGTATGGTGTCTTAGGTGTTTTCCCCTCCATATAGAGAAGTCTGGTTGCTCTAGCTGGTAAACATGGATAGCCATTTGTGGGATTACAAGAGGCAGAGTCAGTAAACTTCATGAATGAAGATCAGCCTATGGATCGAGATACCATTGTACTTATCGGAAGGAAGCCCTGGGAGCTGTAAAGGAGCGTAAGGAATGCGGGACAAGAGCTCCGGGTGTGGACTGTTGCCTGTGTAAGATAATGACTATGTTTATCTGGTGATCCTCAAGACAAGGACGTCTCTGCCCTTCAAGATAAGGAAAATGCTGAAGGAGCTGCTCAGGTCTTGTTGTTGGATGGATTGTTAGCCAATGATTTATGAGTAGAAGAGTACTGTTTTGTAGAGTTAGCAGTTTTGCACGTTGTTGCATCAGCCAGAAAGGCCTATAAAGGCCCAGCTAGCTTTTCAATAAAGTAGAACAGAACAGAGCAGAACAGAATGAAGATGAAGAAGTAATCTTTGAACCCACCTCAGAGTCTGTGGTTATTACACCACAGCCATTCCAAAAGCCTGAGTCTGAGAAGTCTGTGGTACAGATATGAAAACAGACATGTCTGATGCTAGTCAGAGACCATCACATGATGGCCCAGAAAAGAAGAGAGGGAGATGAGAATGTACCCTGCAGGTGAAAAAATAGTTTTCACCTTGGCAAGCCATCAGGGCTCAGTTTGTGTTCTTATTCAGCTGGAGGCAGAACTGTTGGGAGAAGTAATACCGTTTTCTAAAACAAATGGTATCTTCAGGAAAAAAATGGACAAGATTTAGGATTAGTGTCTTTTCATCAGATGCAGCACAAAGCTTCAAAATTCAAGCTGAGATTACATAAAAATCTTATTCTTAAGGAGTGTTGCTTGAATGCCTGGGAATTGGTTATGCTTTGATGATATAGAGCAAAATTACTCAACCTTGATGAATTTTCACAAGAGCTCTTTCACCATCACTTCCTCTCTTTTACCCCAAGAAAACAAAGACACTAAATGTAGTTCAAAGCAAGAGGATTTCATGACAATATGGAGAGACTCTGGAGGATGCCTGGACAGTAAAACCTTGAACGGACTGTTACTTAATGCTTGTACAGCTAGCATGTGACACTTAATGTCCTTTAGAAAAGTAGTAATTATATTTGAAAAACATGCACTGTGGATCAGCCATAAGCTTGAAGTTCAGGCATAGGAGGAGAAGAATTACTTTAAAAAGAGTGGGGATATGTATTCAGGTGATGGTGAAGCACGATTGGAAAGGAGGGAGATGAACCAGAATTTTCTTTAATATGGTGAGTTGCAATAATCGTTATAATACTTCCATGATCTGTAGACATTAGGTGGGATACGATTTCTTCTATTCTGTTGATTGAACTGTAAACACTTCAGTATATGACCTTGATACCATTGCACTTTAGCAAGCTGTATGAGAGCTGAGAGGAGCACTTAGTGTCCTTTAATGTCACACAGGTACAGCGACATGCACATCTAGGGAGCATGCTATCAAGAAACACAAACACAGAGCTGTAATTTTCTGAGAGATATGCCAATGATCACCTAAATTAGGTACACTCTGCCTTTACACAAAAGCTGCAGTCAAACTTTCTACAGAATGAACATTGCCTACCAGAAATTATAAATCCCTTACTTGTATGTACATAGTGCCATCTAACATTACACCTTCACCAGCCACTGTTTAACCACCTGACCATATTCTTCCTAAGTCAGAGAACTTGGGGAGAAATACTGTGTGTCCCACTTCTAGTGGAAGGAGCACAGTGCTGCACCCACAAAAGGCATTCTGGAGATTTTGGGGTAACGTACCAGATTTCTCTGAGTTTAGATGCATACTTAACATGGTGGAGTGTGCTTTCTTTCCACCTAGTGCTTCCCAGAAGAGCATAAAACACCAAGACACTTATATAACAGTAGTGACTCTGAACATCTCTTCAGTAAAACCAGTCCACTGGTCACAATCTCAATTCCTAACTGAATGGAGCTGACATGCATGCAAATGCTCTCCAGCACTTATTACTGCTGGAGTTGTGATGCCACTGACAGCTATCTTAGCACTATGCTACTTACCTTTGAGATGTTGGAGTATTCTGCATCTTACCTCCACATTTCATGGCATAGAGAAATGAGGATTTTAGTGAATAGGTATTTTGAAGTAACTCTGCCAGTAACTCATCTTTTCTCTTTGAATAGCTTATGTAGTTAGAAAGCAGGAAGAAGCAGAGTTTCCTTTATATGTTCACCTATACATATAATGCAGATAGACTTCTAGTTCCTTTGGTTTGTTTCAGTTTATTTCTTCATTTGTTGGATTCAGATGTGGATATTTTGTCTTGTGAGGGCATCAAAAGTGGAAAAATGGCTCAGGATAGTGTATTCTTTTCTATTATTTACTTTTTATGGAGGAGAAAAAATATACTGAAATATTGTAGCCATGGAAAGAACACAGCCTTTTGTGTGCATCTGATCTCTTCAGGTTATCACTATATCAGGGAAGAAACAGCAATCCATTTCATACCCTCAGCCTCCCTTCCTTTTTTTTCTATCTGAAAGCAGTAAATCTTCATCACTCATTCTGCAGTCAAGTTGGGGTCAGTCACAATCTGACTACTCATGTCTTTGCAGCCCTTTGAAAATATGAAGTGCTGTAAGGCTGTAAGTGCTGAGTGATTTCAGAGACCTTTTTATGAACACAATCTTCTCTGCTGATTTATAAACATCATGTTTCTGCTGCTCATAGTGAATGAAATACAACATTTTGCAACAGCAGTATGTGAAAAAAGAGGCATAGGCTACCACAAAAATATTAATGCTTGAAAATGAGTAAATATCTAAGACAGTAAAATTGCGTGCTTTTTTCTTTTTGCGTTTTAGCATGTGTCTTCTGAAGTAGTTGAAACTCAATAATGGATTGAATTTGTGAATGTAGCAGTAGAATGTAAAATATATTCAATTTTGTGTGCAAACTTTGTCAAATAAAATGATTACTTAGTTCACCTTAATCCTGATTATTTGTCCCTCAGTTGACCTTGATCTTCATGTATTTTTACAGAATCACATGCTGATAGTTTAATTTATGGACAGATTTTTACCTCCAGGAAGACAGCAGGGACTACAAGCCCAGTCTGATTACCTGTCCTGTCCGATTTAACCTTAGTCTATTGTCTTGGTCACACTCAGCTGCCTATTACCCCTGGACCCTCTCCTCTGTTCTTCTAATTGTTTGAAATACTGGAAGGCTGCTGTGTCATTTTCAACCAGAAGAGTTAAACTATAATCTGAAAAAGTTATCACCTTCCCTTGTTTCCTACCTGTAGGGAATTCAGTTGAAATTGGATCTGTATCTAAACCAGGTACAGTTTTATTTTTGCCCAGCTACAAGGCTCTTCAGAAATAAAAACTTTCCTCTTTAGTTCCCAGTAAATAAACTTAGCGTGTCAGGTCTGGTTAAGGTATGTCAGAACACAGCTAAGAAATACAAAGGCTTTGAGTATTAAATCAATAATGGCTTTTTCCTAGCCAGTAATCATAAGACAGGATGAAACATTAAATATCTCTTTCAGAGCCAGATAGAATTCATTCTGCACATCATCCATTTTTTATCTCACATGAAAAAATAATAAAAAAAATCATTGCACAAGACAGACACAAAATGCTTGCAGGCATTCCAGCCTACCCAAATTAAATCACAATAATAATATCTGGTAGTTCTGTATTTATTTGAACAGTTAGGGTAAAAATGAGATATGCATAGAAGCAAATTGATGTGTGTGGTAGTGGGCAATATAGGAGCGCAATCATGTTATTGATGAGTACAGCAAAACCCTGTTAAGCTATGTTTCTGTTTTCAGATAACTGCTTTAAAGAAGCAGACCCCTATTCCCAACACTAAACTTTTCATCTTTGAGCAAGTTTCCTTGTCTTTAAAAATGTTAACAGATTGGCAACTGGAAAGGTCTAAATTTAGATCTCTAAATGTGTTTTGGCATAATTCTCTCTGGATTGCTGGACATTCAAAATGAGATAAATCTGAAAATGTTTATTGGGTAATAGGGCAAATATTATGCAAAGGCTTCTTTAGTAACATTAATAAACCATATTTTTTCAATTCAAATTTTGGTTATTGTAAACTCTGACGTATCTTATTATGGCTACCTTTCTCATACACCCTATGCTTACAATGAAACTTGCAAAGTAAGCCTGAGATATCTGAGCTAGCACTAGATAGATTAGGTTGAATATGTGAATCTGCACCTAACCAGCAAGGGGCTCAGTGTGGGCTAGTTTGTCTATTCAAAAGCAGGATATGAAACCAGTTCAAAATTTGTGCTGCATCCAAGACCCATGGAAGGCATAAATGAGCTGTTTGAGGCATCCCTGCACATTCACAAGGTGTAGTGTTAATGTCACTACTAAAATTTCATCTTAAAAGGTAGTTTAGCTTGAATACATAGATCTGCAAAACTGTAAAGGGTCTCTTTGTTTCTTTTTTTTCATCCTGTACACAATCTGTATTGCGTAACTATTATATAAAGTAGTGCTAGACATATGTATGTATGTCAGGACTGTTGAAGATCGTCATGGAGCCTCATAAAATTAGAAATGGGTGTGCTAGAATTCTATAGTTCAGAAATCCCATTCTCTATTGTGACATTTTTGTCTCATATTTAGTTACTGTGTAATGGCAAGGATCCACTAAGAACAATAATAGGTGACACTGGTGCTATACCTTTTTTTAATGTACTAAATACTGCAGCAAGCAGTAATGCTTTCACAGCATATGCTAAAACCATTGAAATTAGCGTGAATAAGTTTGATGATGAAGAATATAAGGATAGACTCAGGCAAACATCCAGGTGCAAAATCATAGAATTGTAGAATGGTTCAGGTTTGAAGGGACCTTAGAGATCATCTTGTTCCAACCCCCCTGCCATGGGCAAGGACACTGCTCACTAGACCAGGCTGCCCAAAGCCCCATCCAGCCTGGCTAAAATGAAACAAAACCTCTTCAAGCAGGAAAACCAAAACAGATATGGTGAATCTACAGTCCATAGACTTTAATGTCCCAGAGAAACCTTGCAAAGCAACTTTCGTATTTCTGCTGGCACCACAACAGGGAGAGAATAGAATAAAAGAAACAGATATAACATGTGCTTCACTCGCTGTTAATTGCTATTTCAACAGGTTAGGGGAATGAAAAACATCTAAAGTGCTCAGTTCTACCAGGAGAATGTATGTTTGACCCTGCCTCAGTTCAATTGCTTGGAAGGCATCCTAGGAGAAAATCCCAAAGTGACATTAGGGATTTGAGCTCAGATGGCTCCTGTTATCAGAAGTCTGATTTGAATTTGTTATTAAATGTTTAATTCTTTGTCTTTTCACTTTAGTGTTGAGTATAAAGTATCGCGAAAAGAATTAACTGGTGCATGCTGAATATTCTGTTCAGTTCCAAACAACAAAGCTACTTACATTGTGGAATAACAGGGTGCTCGTCACCCGGAGTGTGCTGTCGGGCTCTCAAGCCCTTGAGTGCAACCTAGTAGTAGAAAATTTCTAGCTATTACTAACCTGCCTCTTTGAAAAAGAGCTTATAACTCTGGAAACAGTGATACTTTTGTCAGAAATCTTTTTTCAGCTGACAAAGCCATTAAAGATAACTTCTTTCAAACAGTGTGGGGAAGATCCAGAAAAGTGTGTTAACTGAACAGACATTTTGTCCTCTCTGAGCTACTACCACTCTTGCTTTTCTGTCCCTATGGCAATTCACTTACCAAGCTAGGACATATTGCAAAAGACCAGTGTCTGATTTCCTGACCGTCAAATGTGCTGTGGGTCAAGTTTCTGAAGATTTGTACCACTTCCACATGACAATAACAATAATATTTATTTTCTTGACTTCTGCAGTAATTTCTCTCCGGAATGACAGCATAGCATAATTATAACAATGTCTAAACAAGAAAGGGTCTGCTATCAAGGAATACGAGTATAGAAACATTAAAGCTTGAACAGAAATGTTTACAGACCATAGTGGAGCTAAGACCTGGAAACTAATGGGTTTTCTAGTCCCGTTCCAACTCTATGACTAAATATTAGAAATACTCTCAAAATAGACTACAGTAAATCTGTGGAAAACAGCGCTTTGTCCTGAATTGGTATATAACTTTTTGACCTGCTCCTTTTTTCACCAAAGTACACGGAATTTTCGCCATTGATTTCAGTGGCAGCCAGATCAAGCCCTTTGAGATGAAATTTGTCATTACACGCAAACCCTGCCACAAAGGGTAAGTGCACTTTCATCCTTTGATTGTTGAAAATCCATACTTTATTTGATGATTGTCTTTTTAAAAAAATCACTCTTCTGAGACCTTGCTGTGATGCATGTACATTTCTAATGTTATTAAGAACCTCAAAGGGCAGGTAAATTGGCTGTTTCTTCTAAAACCACTTCCATTTCAATCTTAAACCTGACTACATTTTGCAATATAGCAGACAGTATAAGCTGACTTGAAAAATATAAGCCTTGTAGCAGAATACATTTTTACTCTGTATAGAATATATTGGGGATGGGGGGGGGAGGAAAAAAAGAAATCCAGCACGAATGTTTCTGAAAAGACAGCAAGTTTTCCCATCTCTCTGTCACTTCCAGCATTTTAAAGGAATCTAATAGTAATGTTACTTTATTTTAGCAATTTCTTTCAAATAGACTTTTGATCCTTGGAAAAAAGACAGAAGCAATCTTTTTTAAACAGTCAGTACAGTCACAGACTTGGCTTGTACTAGAATTCATAAAGTGGTTTCACCTCTAGATTTGTGATTTTACAATGTGATTGATGAATAGCAAAACTTGAGAAAGCTTTGTAAAAACTTGTCATGGGAGAAAATGTATAAATAGATGTTGCTCATTTTATTGCTGTTTGAAATTGAAAATATAATCATCAAGCTAATGTCTGAAGTGCATCAAAAATATTTTCTAAAATAGCCTTCCTTCTTGTGTTCTTCTTTATCAGACAGAAATTCTAGCGATCTTACTAGCATTTGCTGACAGCATTCTTCACAGTCACTTCTAGTTATTTTGGAATTCACAAGTACAGTTTTCACAGAATCACAAAGTTGAAGGGGTTGGAAGGGATCTCTGGAGATCATCCAGTCCAATGCTCTTGCTAAAGCAAGTTCCCTAGAGCAGCTTGCACAGGAAAGCATCTGTGTGGGTTTTGAAGATTTCCAGAGAAGGAGAGTCTACAACCTCTTCGGGCAGCCTGTTGCCCAAACTGTTGTCAACAAACAGTGCAAAATTAAGCCCAGTGCAGAAGAAGCATGTGAAGAATTCTAACTTTTCATAAAGCATTATGTGTCCTTGAAATACCAAATCCCGTATAGACCATTAAGCAGTATGTGGGCCATAAATCTCTGTACTTGTTCAACAAAAATAATAGTGCATTCACAGAGGTGAGGATGAAGGATTTTGGGTACTCTGAAATGTCTGAAAATGTAGTATTCTTTTCATGCACATCTTGCATTTGGTACTAACAAGAAGAATTTAATGTGTGCTGTTAATAACCCACCATGCTCTATCTTTCATTCCAAAAGAAGAAAAATATCTCTTTTGCTGCTCAGAATACAGAAATGGCTGAGTTTTCCTGCGTGTTTCACCTTTTGAGAAGTACTCTGTACTAAGTAGTACCACTAGAAGGCAAAATGCATGTCTGGGAGTACTCTTATTGTACTCACAAGAAACTGAGCAAAATTTGCATTGTGCAATGGGATAGAGATGTGAATGCAATTTGTAGCATACACATTATAACAACAGTAACATCTCATCCCATATTGGCTTCAGTGTAGGATGAATGTGAATATAAGACTGCAAACTTGCTCAATTTTCAGAGAAATATGTAAGAATTTATAAATCTGTTTTGAAATGGTGTTGAGCTTAGCTTTCATCCCATCAACATATGCTGGGTATTTTCAGCTGTGTTTCAATATTTTTCTTGTCACAAGCCTGCAAATTCCAAATAATATAGTCAGAAAACCATATTTGGCAAAAGCACTGGCAAATATGCAAACAAGCCTATATAAACATTTTGTAGACCTTGGCACCTTTTCTGGATGAAAATACACAGCAAAAATTAAACAGCTTTCCTATTCATATTTGGCTGAATGTTTATTGTTGAGGTGCTTACCTGTGCTTCTGAAGATGAGCTTTTCACCAGCTCAGCTCGACTTCCTGTTAGTGAAATCTATTAAGCCTCAATAAGCATTTCACAAATGATAACTCTACCTTTCCAAAAAAATCCATATTCTCTGCAATATGTTTGCCATGATACTTCTGCTACAATCTAGACAAATATTTACTTGTTTTATCATTTGAACATTACCATCTGTTTTAAAAATAACACTTGAAGTTTGTTGTTGCTTTTGCACTACTTTGGACCTTTCTTAAATTATTTAGCCAGCTATTAAAATCATTCAGAAGCTCTGACTAACACCCAGCTGAATGTACTTCTAACATTAAATCAGGTGACATTAGCAGCTGTGTAGGATTTCCCTATAGTTTTGCACATATTTTAATAACACAATTTCTTCCTGCCTGAAGGAACCAATAAAGGAAGAAGAAAAAAAAAAAAAACCAAAAAAACCAACAAAAACAAACAGTATTTCTGTGGAAGCTGAGCGTTAAATCTTCATTTTCTGGAGGAATCTCATGATCACAGACTGCTTTATGGATGCCAATTGTTTTTCAGGTTGCTGCAGTCATATCTTGGATACATTATATTTTACAGAAGCCAATAAAAACACATTTGTGCCAATACATCCTGAAGTTGCACTCTGTAGCTTAAAGGCAGGGGGAGGAGAACAGAAAAACAATGCAATTTCTTTCATTGCTTCTAAACCTTTTCTGTGATACAAGTAAGACTGAGCAGCCTAAGTCAAATATACTTGAGTATATTTCTTGGCTCCCTCTAACTCTTCCTGTAGTTCCAATATAGTTAATAAAAACATGACACTTGGCAACCTGTAGACCCCTCTCCCACAGGGATATTTTTAGACTAGTATTCTAAGGTAGAGCCTGAAAATAAGTAACATTATGCATGTTTTTCAGCTTTTGATAGACTGCTACACTTCATTGACATAGACTGAAGTGAAACTGAATCTTGAGGTGCTAAGGTATGAAAAGGTAGCTTGTGCTGCTTCAGAAGGAATAAAATACAGAGTAGCAGTCTGACAACCTTGAAGGTGACTTCTTCCAACCCACTGAATATCAGGTTCATGCCCTGAAATGAAGTTCAGTGAGATTCATTACAGTTCTGTCTGTCACTAGAGTATTAAAACCCCAAATGCATCATTAACTCACAAGTGGGTTTTACCATTTGGCAATAAGGGATTGACACAATTCCAGTGACAAAACCATCTGCCAAGAATACTATGGACTTTTGCTGCATGAGGAAGTAATTGCTTTTATATTAAAGACAAAAGAATTCATTTTGATACAGTTAGTAGCCTTCGTACATTTTGCAATGAAAAAAGAGCTTCCTGTACGAAGGACTGTCTTAGTTTCTAGCTGAAACAGAAGTTACTTTCTCTCATAGTGTCTGATATGACACTGATATGTTTTGGTTCTAGAAAAAAAACCAAGCTGATAAACATAGAGATTGCTTATACGTGTTGCCTGGCTGTGTTGAGCAGAGCCAAGAACATTTCAGCCTCTCAACTTCTTGTATTTCTCTGCCAGAGAAGTTGTTGGGGGGGGGGGCACAGGGAGCTGGGAGGGGACAGGAACAGAGCAGCTGACCCAAACTGACCAAAGGGATATTCCCTACCATATGACATCATGTAATATACGGAAAGGGAGTTAGCTGGGGAGGGACCACTGCTCGGGGACTGACTGGACATCAGTTGGTGGGTGGTGAGCAATTGATTTGTGCATCACTTGTTTTGTATATAATGATCATTACTGTTATTTTATTCTATTTTCCTTTTCTGTCTTAGTAAACAATTTTATCTCAACTCACAAGTTCTACTTTTGTGTCTTGATTCTTTCCCCCATCTCAGCTGGGAGGAGGGTTAGGAGGGTGAGCAAAAGGCCTTGTGGTGTTTTAGGCCTGCTGGCTCAAACCACAACAAGGACTTTGTCTGGACTTCCTTAGGGAATAGAGGACATGCTCTCATAGAGGGCTCAAAATATAGGCACACGTAAGTGTGCTCACTCTTGCTAACAGAAGCACAGATCTTGAATGTTTAATATCTCAAAGGGTAGAGGTGTTGACTAACATCCATCTCACCTTTCAGTAATATATATGGAAAAGAGATGAAAAACATTAGTACAATATGGGGCAGTTACATCTCCAGAATATGCTTTGGACACAGTGCTCCTTAGCGTAAATAATGAAAACCCCAAAATAATATTAGAACAACAGCAGATGTCTCCAGGCTATTAATTTTGTGGATGAGGGACAAGAGGATTTGAGAAGATGTGGATAATTGGTGAGGTTTCTCTTTTTCTCCTAGCTAAATTGCTCTTCTCCATCCTCCGCAATCTACCTGATGTCGTTACTGGGTGAATGATGAAATGACTATCTGATTTTATTTTTGAAGTGAGCCAGGGACTTTGCCTCATCTAGACATTGTCTTTTTCAGTACAAAATTGCCCACAAACTTTTGACAACTTCACAAGAATGGCTGAGCACTCAAAAGCGCTTTATCTTGAATAATCTTGTTATTCACCCTCCACTCACCCCAGACATTGTCTTGGCAGTGAAGAGAGACCAGGACAGATCTCTGAAGAATTATATCAAACAACTAATGTTTGTTTTGAGGTCGTGCAAAGAGTGCTGCTCCCTTCCATTACTTCTTGAGGAAAGCTCTTTCCCTTCACCATGCCTCCATTAGGGGCAGTAACATCTGTTAAAAGTCTGTAGCTGATCCCTCCAGGATCTTCTGTTGCCCTTTGCTGAAGCAGATAAAATAAACATGTAGCATCAAGCTAGCCTGGAAAGGAGGTAGATGGATGCTGGGTAGGATGGGAGCTTCCAGATTTGGGTCAAATAGGAGGTCCCATCTGATATGTGGTGCTTAGTCATTTTGAAACTGTAGGAGGTAAGGAACATTACTAGACTTTGATGTGAAGTGTCTATGTGCATGTGTAATGTCATGTAACACTTTTTCACTTAAATGAATGTGCCTCCTACAAGGAATGAAGAAGAAAAAAATAATACTGTTGACTAACAAGTAGGTTTCGTAAAGCTAAGGGAATACTTGTGTAGCTGGTGGGGTTTTGGCAAAATCTTCATTTCATGGAAGGAAAAAAGCTGGTGGCATAGTACTTTGGTTTATAACTGGTCTTTTCCCCTCTGGCTTCCTGAGATATATTCATATTTCTTTAAGATGGAGCAATGAGTGAAGTGTGGCTATTATTGGCATGAACTTTTTAATTAAAATTTAAATTTATCAGGCTAGTTTCTTTACCAACACCTGATTACCAGAAAGCTTCATGACAGTCACAATAGAAGCTTCGTGGATTTGATTAGGCTTGACCTACTTCTCTGCCCTCTGGCGGGATCTCTACAGCAATTTTGGCTGTGTCAGTGAGCACACCTTCTGCAGATATGTGGAACATGTTGTGCGATAAAAAGGAGAACTTACAACTTTACTGCCATTCATTTATCACCTGTATTTTCATGGATACGATAACAACTGCTGCATCAGTAGTAATTGCGACACATTTATTTTATTACACCATTTGGGCACACTGGTTATAGACCGGGACTCAATTGCTGTAGGCACTTTACAAAAAAAGAACAAAGCAATGATCATGATTCAAGGACTTTACAATCAAAGTGGAAAACTAAGAGCAAAAGAGGAAAATAGCAGATGGGAGCAGAAAAAGACAGCAGCAAGACAATATTGATCAGAGGACTCAGCACAGCAGCAGCCTAAATTGTTGTCAAACTGAATAATTTAAATCAGAATCTTGATCATAGAAGAACTGATTCTCTTGTCCGTTGCAGTGTCTTTGAGCCTACCACATTTAACAGCATTAATCTTCAAAGACACTGATATAACAATACAATCAATTCTACTTTGTAAGAGGATGTGTATCTTCAACTGAAAGAAAGAAAGGAAAGAGAAAAAAAATGAATAGCTTCAATGAGTCAAAGATAAAACACGAGAAGCAACTTCTTGAAAAATACAGCCTGCTTTTATTATTATTTATCCATTTTACTATTCATTCATCACATGCTTTGCTTGTTCTAATTGTTCTCATTATCCTTGTCCTGTAATAAGGCTTTAAAGTTTTATTTCTCAAGGACTAGAATGAAAAGACCATTGTCATAACGCCTTTAATCCTCCTGCATTCTTACTAGAAAATGGTTTTTTTTGCCCTAGACCTTTTCCCTTCCTTAATTTTTTTTAAAAATACTCAAGCTGTAGCAGCCACTCTCGCACTGACTTCAGGGTACTAGAAATAAGTCTTTGTAAAGTCAGAGAAGGTGGGACAGTCCAGAAAGCAAAAATTCAAATGTGTTGTGCTTTTTAGTCATGGATGTGCATCTAAGCAAGATAAGGTGTGATTACTGTTGATGTGCTCATTTCCTGCATGCCATTGAATTGTGCTCATTGTGTAGAGACAATCTTAAGCCAAGGTTTTCAACAATGAAATCTCCTCAGGATCTCCCTTATCTATATATAAATGTGTTGACAGCTGAAGTCATTGAACACTGGACAATTTACAGTGAAACTGTGCAATATGCAATAAATATATTGAAAAAACCCACACATTTACAGTGTCTTCAACACTGTATCATTTTAAAAAACCATCTAGCTATGGAATTAAACCCTTTATTTAAAAGATAATGCAAATAAACTTTAGTTAATTTTTTTCTGCTATTGTGAGAAGCATAGAAGGAGCAGACTTTTGGGTGCACAAAATATAGTGGAAATATTTACTTAGAACTTGAAAGGCGTTTAATCATCTATTAAAAAAATTTTGATAGTTCTTAAGAGATTAGCATGAGGAAGACTTGCAGCCTGTCCACATAAGTCTGTTACAGGTTTACTCAGGTAAAACTCAGCGGCTCAGCTTATGTTCTCATTTGCACCCTGCCACATTTGAAGAAATAGAAATTATTAGATAGTTTTCTGCTACTGATCACAAACATTTGAGTGGTATATAATAGTAAAAAAGACTTCACAGCTTAATTAATGATGTACATGAACCTGTCAGATGCATAACAAACTTTTTTATAACCTATGATGAGAAGAATAAGGTCTCTAAGCATTTTGTAAATACCTGTTGATGACCATAGGTAAGGGAGAATGTGAAGCTTCCACAAGGGAAGTATATCTGAGAACCAGGAGAAAACAGACCATCTTACTTTAAGGAGCATAGCTCGGGAGAAAAAAAGTTGTTTGAAAAGAACAAGGACTGAATTTAATTTCTTCACTTTCATCCTCCTCACAAGGGTGGGGAACACTTGAGGCAGCCACCATTGCAAAGGCATTGACAGTGTGGATTCAGGCACAGGTGCTTTTTAAGGTGGAACAACACAAAAAAACTTAAACTGCTTCTTCCTCCTTAGCCCAGGACTGAAGCAACAGGAGCTGCTTCACTCATGCTACTGCATGACCCTAGGCACTGAAGTTTCTACACATACATCCTTTTGTCTTTAGTATAAAATGAGCTGATTTTAAAGCCCGTGTAAGAATATATGTCTGCCAATCTTAAAGCATACAGTGGTGAGGATGGACGTCTCTGGGAAGACACTGGAAAACAGCAGTGCTACCATGAAGCTGCTCTGTGTTTGTATTGCAAAGGTATGACCAAACTCTGTTTCTTAAAGCACCAGTGTGCACAAGGGAAGAGATTTGGGAGTATGGATTAGACTATGCTAGAACATGAACATTACTGCTAGTTCCCAAGATAACTTCATCATAATGAAAAGGCCTGACAGAGGTGACCAGGAATTTTATATGAAGACTCCTTAGCTATCGTGGATCTTGGGGATCTCTGTGGGCTTTCTCTGTTTTGCCTTATGAAGTGAAATAAATTAGTGAAAAATGTTCAAAATTTTATCCTTGAAAATGTTTCCATATCTTTAGCCACAGACTTTTAATTGTATTAGAGCCTGCAGATATGATTGTGCTCCTCCTACTGTGCAATCTTTGTGTAATGAGCAGGATTATTTCACTTTCTTGCATCTCATTAAAAACAGCATTTGGGAACTTGCAAAGCCAATGCCCATTCTTCACCTGAAGAAAACAAGAAATACAAGTAGTAGTATCCAAATCAATATATTGTGGCTTCTGCTGTTTGCGTTTTGGAAGTAGAGTGTGTCAAGCTCAGGATGTCATTTCCATCATGATAGCACCTCAGAGACTGTTTTGATAGAAAACCTGATATGCCTTATGGAAAATACTACTGCAAAGGATATAAGAAACAAGTATTTTGCCCCTCATTTTGTATGCTTGTCACATACAGGCCGGCGCTGAAATTATGGCAATACTCAAGGGCAAGTTTCAGACTCAGGTTCTTGTCTGAACATGGAAAATGACAGAATAATTAAAAATCACTTAACTGAAGCTGCTACAAATGTGGATGATTGGAATTACAGTAGAGTATGGTCTTGCTCTCTTTCTGGGCATATGACTGACTTAGTAAGGTCTGATTCTCTGCCACTTACAAAGGAACAAAGAATAAAGATAGACACCTTGGTGGAATAGTTGTCACTGAGAGGAAAATTAGTTATCAAATTTTAATAGACCCTGTCATTCAAATAAAAGCAAAGTGAAATCCATCCTTTCAAGGTATACCCCAGATTTTACACAGGACAAAAGATGAACCTCTGTATAACCAGATAATTTTTGTCCTCAAATATGGGTTATACTTACTTTGAACTATAGTAAATGTTTTAGGAATGGGGTCAAGAATAAGCAGCGCAGATTTAAGGGACCAGTAGATAAGTTTAATGTACACTAGTGGTTTAGACTTCAGCTTGATAGTTTTTGTTGGATTAAGGACTTGTACTTGAATCAGTGCATATCAGCAGAATTCTGGTCATACAAATGTTCTGCTTTCCATGTATTGAACCCAATTTGGTGGCAAAATTGATTATGGGAAGTTGCATAACAGTGTACTTATTCCAAAAGCATAAATCACTGTTTTGTCCCGTGCTTGCATTCATGGTTTGCTTTTAGTTAGTGTTTTCATATCCTGTGGGATACTGGGGAGGAGTTGACTGGGAATTCAGGATTCCGCTGATGAGGTGATATGCAGGGGCTGTATGAGGTGTCCATTTCATTCACTTTGAAAACTAACTTATACTATTACTGAGCATTTTTGTAACCTTTGACGAGGAGGAAATAGAAGTAGCAGCTCTGTTACATCTGGTAGCCCAGAACTGGTCATTAGTCAGTCTAGGGTAGCTGACTCTGGCTGTGGTAGGTTTTATTTACGTATTTACATAAGACTGTGCTGAAACATTCAATCCTACACCTTAAAAAGAAAATGCATTGTATTGCTTTGTTCTTTTTATTGTGCATTTATTCATGTAAGAATGGAGCTAAAGTTAAGTGAAGCATGTCTTCATGATTGACCCTTTCCACACTCACAGGGCAAAATTAGTAAGGCATGAGAATATAGAGTTTGCAATAGAGAAGCGTGGGAAGATTTATCACACTAGTTCTTGATATTGTCTGTGACTGCCTGATTTTGCTGCAGACATTTCCAATTTTCAGGATGGACTTACCCAGTATCTGTCTTTATGCTGCAAGGCCTAGCAGTTGCTTCTTTGTCTTGAGGTCTGTGAGCACAAAGCATGTTCACAGCAAGATCTGAAGAGCAGCTAAATCAGCAGTGAAAAAAACACAGCTCAGGAGGCTCAGCCAAATGAAATAGATGGTGGTTCAGAGTTTTAATGTCTGTGAGGATGAATTTGTTCAGTGTTGTCTTTTTTAGTCTTTTCTTGACTTGGAGGAGCTATTTGAATCACTTTTTTTTTTTTAATACAAAAACTATTTTTGTTGCTACAAAATTATACAGAAATACATGGCAAACTGCCTTGAAATCATCATACACAGAACTGGCAAAAGGCTCAAATCCTCTACTTCACTTTGCATGTGAAAATTTTCTCACAGCTCCCATTCCAGTTTCCTGCTAAAATAAGGCTCTGACCCCCAGAGCCTCCCAGGACAGCTCACTGAAAAATAAAACAATGAGAAAGCAGGATATCTTGGAGACCACATTTTGGAAAGGAAGAAAAAAATTCTGAGGATCTTCTCTGTTCTTTCTTTGCTTTGTTTGCTGTACAACTGCAGTAAAATAGGTAAGACAATACAGAGCGTGTGGACACGCTAATCTGAAGGCAGCAGTACTGCTGGTTTGGCAGGCAAGACAACTCTAGCAAGGATAAAAGATATGCTGCCTGCTGTCAAACAAGGGCCAGCACTAACAGCCTTGAAATAACCTTGATTTTAGCATGGTATTTGACAGTCCCTCAACATCATCATTGACAAGCTGACATATGAACTGACACATGAACTGGGGAGGCGGATCTTTGGATGAGTGGAAAACTGCTCAGCTGAAGACATACAGGAAGTGATTACTTGCTCAAAGCTGAACTGCCAGCTAATGGGGACCTCAGTACTGGGTCCAATTGGGTCCTATCTTTATACATGATTTGGATGACAAGATGCACCCTCACTACATCTATGTATGACTCTAAACTTGGAGGAAAATGAGATACTCTTGAAAGAATCTTGGAGGGTTGGACTCGACAATCTCTAGAGGTCCCTTCCAACCCCTACAATTCTGTGATTCTGTGAATAGCTACTGTTCAGATAGACCTTAGCAACTGGAATATTGAGCTGACAGGAATTATGAGTTTAAACAAAGTTCAATGTAAAGTACTACACCTGAGATCGAATAATCCAAAGCAGCTGAACATGTTGGGGTCTGGCTGGCTTGGGGGCAACTGGAAAGGCACTGAGGGTCCTGGGGGGGCTACAAGCTGAGCACAAGCTGACAGTGTGCACTCTCATCCGTGAACCATGTCCTGGGCAGCATCAGCAAGAGCACAGCCAGTAGGTCAAAGGCATGTGCTTATTTCTATCTCCTTGACATTTATTAGTCCAAACCATGAGTATGGTGTTGGGTATTGCTCCCCTCAGTTCAGGAGAGATGTTGAAAAACTGGAAAACCACTAGGTGATTAGAGATTGGAGAACATGACATATGAAGAGAGGTTAAAGGAACTTTCCTTGTTCAGCCTGGAAAAATTTGTAGAATGTAACCACCGTCCACCACAGCCTGCAAGGTAGTTGCAAGGAAAATGGAGGTATTCTCTACACAAGGATGCACAGTGGTAGCTTAAGATGTAGTGGGTGAAGGTTGCTTCAAAAGCAAGGGAAGAAGGGTGGAAAAAGAGGAGGGAAGGAAGGAAGGAAAACAGGCTAGACTGTAAAAATGAAAAATGAAAATGAATGGGGGAAAAACAGAAGCAAAACAAAGATGTATGATTCAGTGACACATTGCTGTTGAAACATGGTAAGTATTGGCTTTAAATTGCCATATTGAAGCATCCATTCCCTCACTGATTTCAACATTTTCTGCTGTAGAGTTTTCTGCCTCTTTCTCTATCACTTCTTCCTCTGGAGAAAAAACATAGTGTGCTGCTAGGCACTGAAGCTTCTTAGTATAAAAATGATTTTGATACAGCAGTTGTGCCCAGACTTTGCATTGGGATCAAGAAAGCAAGCACAAGTTTCAAGGGAGGAAGCACATTTTTTAATCAAAAAAGACTCTATGAAATGTCATTAAACACATAATTATTCTCTAAGTAACAATGTTGTGGAAAAATAATAAACAATATGATGGTAAACTAAGGACAGCGCTCAACATGTGGGCAGCTGCGCTGTTTCCCATTCATTTTAAAATAACTTACTCTAGGCACACAAATTTCTGGTGCACAAGAAAGAGGTAGATTCATTTCAGTAATCTCTTCCCAAATTCAATGAAAAGACCTTTGAAGGGCAAGTGATACATAGGAGAATACATTGTTTTGTGTTATTTTAAAGATGATTTGTTTTTTTTCTTTGGTGACCTGGTCTGTTGAATGGTTGGTCTGAGTCCTATTCTTGCAAGGACTCATGCCAGAAATCACTCACATGTACTAAAAGTAAGTAGTATATAAAACATGGGCAAAGTCACTGACTATTAGTTATATTTGCTTTAATCTGTTATTTTAAGATTTTGTGTCCAGGATGTTCAAGTTCAATTTCAAAGCTTCATACTCCTTTTTATCCAAACATTTCCCAAAGTATCACACTGTATGATTTCAAAATGATTGATGTGAACCGCTATGCTAATTATTTGTCCTTTTTATTTTTCTGAAACTTCACTAGAATAAATTACTGCTGTACTTATCCCAACCAGATTGTCTTCCAAATTTTACATTTGGCAGAATTGAGTTTAACAGAGGCTGAGTGACATGTATAATTGCTCTGCTACACTCTGGGACCTTAGAATCCAGCTAATGTAGAGATCAGCTGAGTAAAATGCTTTATCATGATCTATGGGCATGAATTGTCTGCATGCACCTCGGTGTCAAATAGTGGACTAGCTTATCAGTTTATCTATACTACTGAAGTTGAGAATGTGCTAACACATGAGCATTATGCCTTTTTTGCATTCAATTGGCTGTAGTAAAGCTTAAATTTATTTCAAGTGTAGTGCTGTTGTTGTGTAGTTAGGTTCAACACCTTCAAAGAAATACAGTTAGCTGCAGAATAATTTTCTTCTGTTTTCAGAAGCATCCATCTGCATATATATGTCTTGAGCCAGTTATGGTGAACAGCTCCTTGGTTCTAGTTAATGAATAACTTGAGAGGAGCTCAAAAGCATACTGTTTCTGCTGAACACTTGTCATGCAAATATATTAATTTTTAAAATGTATATTTTTTTCTCTTCAAGCATAAGAAAAGCTTTGAGAGATTCTCCACTTAATCAAGGAATTTCTAATTTATTTCAAGGAAATATCTAGGCTACGCTTCTAAATTAAGCAAGCAATAAGAATAGTCTCCAGCCTGATTAATTTACCAGTGTGGGTACCTTAGCAGATCTTCAGCAAGCGATTCTACAGGGTATATGATTTATAACTAGTTGAAAATAATATTTACTTTGACATAATCAAGTTTAAAGAAGGTAAATGATTGGTCCAGTTTGATTCATCACTACTTTTCATTCCTCTCCTCGTACAGACCCTGATAGAAAAGCCATACATATTAGGTGATCAATATAAAAAATTTCCACTTTATCGCCTAAGTAACTGATTTAATTTCAAGGCAGTAAAATCACGTGGCCCAGAGAAGAGGAATCAGAATGCAGAGTTAGGGGAGTAGTTTGGGCAACCTGGGTAAAGCCCATGCTTAGTCTGGAAGGTTAATCTATTGTTCTGTGTCTACTTCCCTTCCAGCTGTAGCCAATAAACTATACTGCATTCAGGTACTTTTCCAAACTGCCTTGCACAGAAGTCAGACACTTTTCTGAAGGGGTCCAGTAAGGTCCTAGATGCTCACCATGCCAGGAAATATTGTCTAAAAAAACCTAAATTTAAATCCCATCACTGTTCATATCAGCTTTGCAGAAAAGAAACTGCAGTGGGGACCTCAAAGACACTCTTCAGAGAGTTTCTGGAATTTTAATCCCCTTAGTAATCAGTCCTGCTCCACAACAGTGATGGGGAGCGATTATCAATCACATGCTCAGGAAGTGTTACTGATGCAGGAGTTTAAATAAAGCAAGCTGTTGAAGTCTTTTCTCACTGCTACCAGTGCCAGCTCAGCTACATTTGTAATAGCATGGGTGGGAATTTTTTTTTGGAAGTTTTCTTAGAAGAGGACTTATATACAGCTGTAACTTCTTTTGAAGCCCTGTAGAAATATAATCACAGTAGCATAGATAAAATCTTAAATTTAAGCATTCATTTCATTTTGCCTCATGGAGTTCTTGCTGTATTTCAGAAAAGGAAGCCTAGTCATCTGTTCAGTGTGAGAAGAGTGTTCATAGCACAAATATTCGAGGAAAATTAAAAAGAAAATAAAGAACTTTAATGAAAAAAAAATATAACTTTTATGAGCTGTGTGCTTTGAAACCAAAGCAGTCTCAAAGAAAAGTTCAAACTGACCACTCTACATGTTCTCTGGAACATGTTCTCAGGGACGGGTTTTTGGGGAAATAAATCAGAAGTTTCTTTCACGCAGTTGTGTGTATTTTGACATAGTCAAAACTAACATCGGATATAGTAATTGTTTTTAGTATGCCTGGATACATGAGAATTTAAAGAGAATTTAAGAATATGAAGTGCTACTGTAGAAGAAAACATTTTTCATGGTGACTTATCCTCAGGTTTGAACGGTTACATTCCATACTTCTTTAAAGAGGGTATTTTCTCCTTAGACCAGTATTCCTTGGAAAACTAAGAATAAAATTCTATAATTTACTGAAAATTAAATTAAATAGCAAACAAAAATCAATGTGTTACACAATATGATGTAGTGCGGATTTTCAATTATTTCTAATTTATTCCTGAGAATAAATAGTTCTGCCATGCATTAGGATGGTACACATGTTCCACAATTGATTTAAGGAAAAAGCAGAAAAAGAAAAAAAACCATAAAACAGCCATGCCAATTGTGGGCAAACAGTCCTTTTTGGCTCTTTGAAAAGTTAGGAAAATGACACATGTTGGATGAGTTGTGTCACATTCAGGCAAGAAAAAAAAAAGAAAAAGGCTAGAGAACGTGGCAGATGATCTTTCACTGAAATTTTTAAACTCTGAAAAATAAATAAATAAATTAGATAAATATTGCCTGAATTTATAACAGTGAGGTGAAAACAGAACTAGGTAACTGTCAATATCAGTTTTTACAATTTGGCTTCTTCACAGTACATTTTTGAGAATTCTCCTTGCTTAATTCTTTTCTCCATTAGACATCTCATATTGCCTTCAATTTCATCTTTTCATTGGTCTCATAACAAATCGTTACGTGAGGATGGAGTTCAAATTAAATATATGCTTGGACAGACCAATCAAATCTCTGTCAGCTGTTATTTACGACAGAATACAACTCATTTTACAACATAAAGATTTAGCGCATGTTTTTTAGAGTTTTGTGCTCTTTTATAACATATTAGCACATGAGGAAGAACTTCTATAAATGCTTTTGGAAACACTAATATTTTCTGTAGCTTTATGGTTTTTCTAGGTTGGGAATACACCACAGTGAAATCACAGAAACAAGAGTGTCCCTTTTCTCATTCCTTTTAGACTATTTCTCCAGCCACCTTTTAAAGGATCCCCCAAATCCTTTATTTATTATGCTTTACATTAAACAGTTCTAAAGATGCTAGATCATTCTCAGTGCATTCCATGCTGTCATACGAGGTTTATGAAGAGTGTTTTCATCCTGGTCCCAGTCTACTTATTGCAAAGTTTTCATGATTCTGTTTCAATTTCCCAGCAGTTTCTGTCAACAAGGTTTTCTTGGGGATGACTTTGGGTCAGCTGTGGTTTAGAAAATACCTTTTCAAAAATCATTCATTTTACATATGGGAAGTGGACCATATCCTTGATTCAACACTTAAAGCCCTTGTAAAGCTGGAAGACCCCCTTTAATTTCCTTGATCTATCTCATATTCAGGAGTGGTTTCATTTGCCTTTTAGTTCTACCTGTACAATACAAATGCTCTGCAATAACCTGAGGGTGTTGGTATAGATGTCTTTACGGAATTTGTACAATATCAACAAACATCTTATCTTTTAGTTTGATGAAAGAGGATAGGCTTCATATCTGGATGTAGTTTTAACTCCCATGACATTTCATAAAACTAACACCTTTTAATCATCACTCAAATATTTTCCATTTATACAGTGTTTCAGTCCCTCAATATAAGTAAGACCTAGCCTATCAGTTTCTACTGAGCATTCAACGCTTTTTTCCTCTGACAAACCAGTATTCTGAGCTCTTTCTTCTTTTGTTCAAAAGGTTCTTGTCTGCTCAAGACAATGTATGGCAGAAGTGGCTAGAAAGTAAATGGCTTTTTTCCTTGTTTTGTCAGAAATATCAGCTCAACAAACCAAATGCACAAAACTAATTGAAGAAAGTTTCCTGGGACTGGAAAAGAATTTCTGTTCAGAACAAGAGGTAAAGACTGTGGTTCCAGAATACCCAAGTACTTGGACATATAATGCATGAGGTTACAAAACATGCTGTATCCTGTGAGAGGGCTTGGAGGACCACAGTAGAAAGTAATCAAGAACAGTAGAGATGTCTCAACTTTTTAAAAGGATGTAAGCCAGCCTTTGCACTCTATGGTCTGTTTTATATTGTTCTCACATCTCAACATAATTTTCAATATGAAAACTCAGGCCTTCAGGCCTTGTAACTGCAGAAGTCACTGGGGACTCAGGGACAGCTTGACAGATCATTGCCTTTTGTACCTTCAGAACTGAACACTATAAACATCCAGGAAGGTATGTATCTATTTTGCATGTTGTATGAAGGAGGATTATCTCTAGTATATGTCTTCCCAATAACGATATTCTATCAGGTCTTGACTAATCTAAGATCCTTTAACTGATTGTAATAAGTTCAACAGCTTTTTTTTTTTTCCCCCGAGGTATGAAATCTGGGAGAATCTTTAATAACTACATGAATAATTCCTCTAACAGGAAGGAATTTGTCACTAGCTTTTTTCCTTTTTTTTCTCATACTGTAGAAACAGAGAAAATTTTCTCTGTGCTACCCGATGCAATTTATTTTACAAGTTAACAGTTTTAAACATGCAGCATTGTATTAACAATTACCATGGCCTTCATCAAATACTTAATGAGTTCAACTAAAGGTATTCCTTGAAGTTTGCCTTTTTCTCTTTCCTACATAGCAACTATTAGCTCTACAGACATTCTCTGCCCACACACAGTAATATGATGATCACAGTAATAGCTTTGTTCACAACCCTTCTTTGATTTCTTGCCCTTGACATTCCTCCTCCTCTGGGTAGTCTACTTCTGTTTTAGAACTAAATGATTTATCATCCTGTCAGTGGGTTTCTTTCACACCTTGTATTTCTTTGCCCCACCTACTGCTCCCCAGTAATTGTTGTTTGTCATTGCATGGGTTGCCAATGTCCTGACAGTTCTCAGAATCTGACACCTGCAGTACAGTGTGTGGCTGGAAGGAGAAGTTTCCACATTTAAAAAAAAAAAGAGAGAGAGAGAGAAAGAGATTTAAGTCATGGCTGAAAAATTAATCATAGATAATCCACAGGTAAATGTACTAACTTGCCTTCCACTAACATGTTGCTACAACAACATAAGTTACTATGCCAGATCTTCCTGTATTGTCCGACCAGGTCTGAATGCAATTCCTCATGATTCATACAGAGCTTCCCCTCAAACTATTTTGCTAATTAAAACCTTGCTATGGGGGGTCAGGGCTTTAAATGATGTGACAAATTGAAACAAAATTAGTATGAAAAGATTGATGTATGACAGTTCTTGTAGTAGAAGGATCTGACAATTATAGGAGTTAAATTTAAGTTCAAAGCTACAGATGGTTTGTTATTTTAAAAAAAATCAATTAATATTTTAAATGCTCTCCGCATGTTAGCAATCAGCCCACAAGTTAAAACACTCTTGGACTTGTGTATTAAGCTCCAGTTCTTTGTTACCTGGTGCTCAGCCAATTTCCCGACTGTGCCTATAATAGTGCATTAACAGCCATCCAGTCTGTTTCCCAAGCACAGTATTGGATCTGTCACCACAACAAATTACATATCAGTGACCTCAGTAGTAGATGTTTAGTATTGTCTTTGGCTTGAGTGTTGAGTTTTTGATCCAAAACAAAGGCAGAGATTCAAGATAAACACCAGTGTTCTTGGTACTCTTGCACCTCATGTTTTAGAATTGAAGTGCTACAGAGGATACAACATTTTAAACCGTACAAAAATGAGCTATTTTCTTCTTTCCCATTTGTCTTTTCAGTGGTGTACCTACTCAGAAAGAATTACAACAGGAAAAAAAAGAAGAGCAAAATGATAATAAACAGCTTGCCTCTCTCTGAAAGCAAGTGTAGAAAAAGGAAGCAGTGTTCTTCCTGAGGCAAAGAGGCTGTCAAAGCAACTGGCCTGGGACAAGTGAATTGGGTCAGCTGTGCAAGCTCAAGCTGAGTGAGCAAGTGGTGTAACATGCTAGAAGTGGGTCTGCTGGGTGGTGCTGATTGGATCAGCTCAGGACCTGGCACACACATTTTCTCAATTTGTTGTGGATTTGCTTTGGACTATTAGATCTGATGGCAAAATGCCTCTCCCAGGGCAATGTAGCCTCAATGTACCTGATCTGCTCTGCAATGCGGACCATAACACAGTAAATAAGGATGAACAGAAGTCTTACTTCAAAAGGGTACTCCCAATCTAAATGACATGGGAATATAGATGATACAGATTTGTATCTAGGGAGTGAAATAATAACTCAGCAAGTTCAGTTTTGGTGTCAAGAGGCATGAAGAGCTAATATCCATGAAGCATTTTGGTATTTATGGATATAAAGTGCTGTATCAGTTTAAAACACTGTCATCATTCTATTGCCATGCACTCACCATCCTCTCTACTTTCAATAAATTATTCTGTGACCTATAGAGGCTGTCTGCTAGACGGGGATGACTTCTCAATGATGCTTAAATCAAAATAGGTGCAGGCATCCTGGAACTTACTTGTAAAAAAAAAAAAAATAGTGGAGTTTTTTTTCCATTATAATGCAAACCTGGTGCCCCACTAGCTTCCCAGTTAGCTGTCTCTGTGGTCTGCTCTTGGGATAGATGTCGGGGCACTGCAGTAAGGATTATTCATTGTTACTCTAAGCCCACATAGATACTAGTACTCCTCACAAGAAGGAACCTCTTGGAATTCAACAGCAAAATCAGTTTTCCTTCCTTCACTGCAAATTAAGGGTATTATTTAAGCTGATAGGAATTCCAGATTTAATAAAAGATGGTAAGGACGTGGGCGTACAGTCAATATAGGCTAAGGCCCTAACAAATAGAAAGCTGAATGTGAATTTTGGTCAGAGAAATTTCAAGGTATTTATGACATGCTTGTTCCAGCATCCATAAAGTGATACAGAATGGTCCTTCAGGGGGCCCCAAATTGGACTTTGATAATAAAAACTTAGGCCTGATTCCTAGAACCACATTATTACAGGTAAAGTTCACTTTTATTTTTGTATAAAATACTGTAAAGAAACTATAAGCTTCCGTACTCAAATAAATCTGTTAGTACATGGAAATAAAACAAAAGTGAGTTTCAATTTATTTTCTCTAAGCACAGTGCAGTGTTCCTGGGGTCTCAGCACATCATCCTTCTGGAAGGCTGTGTGAGTGACAAAAGACATAAATGTGATGTTTCTGCATCACTGCTGCAGGTGTGGATATTCATACATGGAGGCATGCAGAACTCCCTTTCATATAGGTACCTTTCCCATTGCTGTCTTAGGAGAAAGCAAGAACTCCAATTTGCTCCAAAAACAACATGCCTCAAGGCACGTACAGAGCTGTGCTTTCTCATGGATGGGACCTGGCTGATAATCTATTTGTTAGAATCTATGTTAAATGCATTTCCACAGTTACTTGCAATCAGGTGTCAGGAAAATTTTGAGCTCTTGCTGTTTATTGGTCATAGTGAAAATCAAACATTAAACTTTGTTTTACATACTCCACAAAGAATCAACTATAGTAGCATCAGCAATTTCAGTGTATTTTTATCTTCACTTTCCATTAGCTGCTGCTGTCAAATAGATTTTTTAAACAAAAAATGGAAGTTCCTAAGATTAAATATATGATATACATTTATATGATGATTTTGCTTCAACCTCAGGCTAAACTCCTAATCAACAGTAAGTGCCTAAAGTCAGATTTATTGATTTATGTTTGAAGCTACTGGAACAATAAGATCAAATCCAATAGAATTTGTCTAACAACTTTGAATCTTGTCTTCTGGGCATAAATATAAACTAAATATAAACTAAAGTTATACATGCTGTCAGACACACTGAGAAAATTTTACTTCAGACTGAGATGAAGACAGCCAAATCAGCAAAAATATGTCTCAAGATTTATCTCTATGTTGCTCCTATATTCATCTCTCTTTTCCCTTTCCTGTACCTTTAGAAATGTATTGATAATTGGCTTAGTATCTTTTTTTGGAGTCAGTTAAAAGGATTTTACAAGCGGGAGGGGGATTGACTTTTTATACAGGTGATAGGACAGTGATAAGACAAGGGGGAATGGATATAAACTGAAAGAGGGAATCATAGAATCATAGAAACACTAGGTTGGAAAGGACCTACAAGATCATCTAGTCCAACCGTCCTCCTATCACCATCCCTACCCACTAAGCTACTAAATCACATCCTTAGCACATCATCCAGACGCTTCTTGAACAGCGCTAGGGACGGTGACTCCACCACCTCCCTAGGCAGGCCACTCCAGTGCCTGACCACTCTTTCAGAGGAAAAGTTTTTCCTCACATCCAATCTAAACCTTCCCTGGCGCAACTTGTGGCCATTCCCTCTTGTCCTGTCATTAGTTATCTGGGAGAAGAGGCCGACCCCCTCCTCACCACAACCTTCCTTCAGGAAGTTGTAGAGTGTGATGAGGTCTCCCCTGAGCCTCCTCTTCTCCAGACTAAACAATCCCAGCTCCCTCAGC